>OY390727.1:5983677-6157041 GCA_959613375.1 Heteropelma amictum
AGATAGACACACTAACGAAATTCCACGAAAACAAAACACGGACACACACCGAGGGAATTCCATCGAAAAACAATAATTTTATTTAACATTTAAGACAAACACATACGAAATGTCTCATGAAAAGGAGTTGGAAGGGGAAGTTTAAACATTGTAAATCAGGTATAAATACCGGGGGTCTGCAAGGGTAAAGGCACTCGTTTCACAGCATTAATAAGCGTGACTTCATGCGAATATATGCGAAAACGTGTCGATTGAAAAGGACACGCCGTGTTACCGAGCACATACGCCCTTTGTAAAGGTAGAAGTAGCCCCGAGACACCTAACTGGCCCTGGTAGTAAGAAGGGTGTCAAGGGAGCGAACAAACCGAAATAAAGGCGAATGTGCTCAGGAGAGCCCCAGAAATATCCTAAAGAATTTCATTAGTACGAACGCCCTTGTGATTCTGGCCTTCGCAGTAAGAAGACAAGGGCGTGAGGAAAACGAGATGACAGGAGATTCAACCGGCATAAAACACACAGTGCTACAAGCAACTTGCGACTACTGAACGTCATTTCCGAGTACTGGATGCATAATAAGGAAAGGAAGGACGTAAGGAAAGTAAGATTGTTTAGATGGAGGTGTAAAGGTAGAGAGTATCGCAAGTACTGGTCGCTGTTCCCGAGTACTGGACGCACAGTAAGGAAAGGGAAAGCGTAAGGAAAGCGTGCTTTCTGGAAAAGAGAGAGAGAGAGAGAGAGAGAGAGAGAGAGAGAGAGAAAAGAAATGAGAGAGTGAGTGAGAACAAAGACACACATCAACAGATAGGGAAAAAGAAGGCAAGCGCAAGGCACGGCAAGCGCGCGCGGAAGCGGCGAAGAACGTAAACAAACGAGCAAGACAATGAATAATTGAATTAAGCGTTCCCCGAATTAAAATAGGCCAAATATTTAAAGCACAAATTATCCTGGGCCAACATTGAATTTCGTTGCACATAAACACTCGTTAATCTAAGGAAGCTATGTAAAGGAGAAATACGGAATAAAAACTGGGTCATATTATCTATCGGGTGTCCACAAATTAATTTGATCCCTGATCGAGTCTCGAATCCATATAAATTTAAATATAACGAAATAAAACACGTTACATTTTGGCGCCCGAACAGGGACTCGATCAAATCAAAGAAAACGCCCATAGATAAACATAATGTCCCAAGAACGACATAATTCGCTCCAATGGGAGTCGACAACAGCTGACGGGCTGTTACAAGAGGCACGAACACGGGATCGAGAAAGAATCGGCCGTATGTCGGAAATCGCACCTCCACCGGAGGAAACCAGCCTCGCAGAAACCTCATTAGAGGAAAGCCATGACGAGAACAACCCCCAGAGAAGACAAATAATCGACGAAACCCCGGATGCAACATACGATCTAAATCCACAGCCTGCGGAGCAGCAAACAACACAACAGGAGATAGACGAAACGTTACAAGCTGTTATAAGGGCATTAAACAAGATTAATGCGGAAAGAAAAAAAGAATGTCAACGATTGAAAATTAACATTGATGAGCAGGAAGAAAAATGCATCTCACGAAAGGAAGAAACAAGAACGGAATTAACAAGCAAACTAAAGGAAATGGAAGAAAGGACAGAAAGAAGAATCGTGATCTCACACGACCTTTGCGAAGACCACCGTAAACGAAAGCAGGAAGAGACCCACAGAAAGCTTGCCGAAATAAATATGACGTTTAAAAAAGTCTCGGAAAGTTTAAAAAACTTGACAGACTCATCTGTCGGGTTAGGGGAAATTGTCAAAAACAACACCTCCAGGATAGAGAAATGTGAGGAAATCCTTACGCAACGAGAACCCATCCAAAACAACTCCACGTTACAAAATAGCCTGAACGCAACACAAGTATATGCAAGCAAGCAAAGACTACCAACTTTCAATGGAGATGGAAGAGAGCGTCCCATGCGATTTCTCCGCGATTTAGAAGAGTTTGTAGAGATCACCGGTGGAGCAGATCTCAAGTATATGATTGGGCAATCGTTACGAGAGGCAGCAAAAGATTGGTGGTGCGTGATGGAGGGACCAATACGTGTGTTCGAGGAATTCACCACGAAATTCAAGGCAAGATACTGGAGTTACGAAATCCAGGACAAAATAAGAAGAAACTTGGAATTCGGAACATACGAGAACGAAGGTCATCAAGCAACACGGGCAGATTACGCAACACGAATCTACGGCAATGCCAAAGATTTAAGCCCAGGATATACAAATGAGGAAATTATCCGGAAGCTCGCGAATCATTTTGACGATACGATTAAAATTGCCGTCCGCGTAAGCGGAATAAAAACAATAGAAGGGTTGCTGGACTTACTTGAGAGTTTAGACGGTATAGGAACAAAGAAACCACTCAGAAGCATCCCGATAGGTGGGACCGGAGGAGGGCGACAGTACTACAACAACAACAACAACAACAACAATAACAACACTAATAATAGGCGACAATTCGGCCAACCATGGAGGACTGAGGCCCCTCTAAAAACATGGCAGAACCCAGGGCAACAAACTCTGAACCCTGGAGCTCCGATTTGGCAGCCCAAGGAAAAAGAACTATCGAACCCGGTACAAGGACAATCGACAGACTGGAACAACGGTCAGGGACAAGCTACAAGAACAAAAATGCAGGACCAGGGAAACGCATAAACGTTGCGCCCGGATCGATGGGTTTGACGACGCAACCTACCCGAGGCGCAACGGGAAATACGTCAATCGAGACACTTGCCATGGAAGAAGCAAGGGCACGAGCAAAACGAAACCTCAAGAAAAGACAGCAACAGAAAAGGAAGAGGCTTCAAGGTCACAACAATACACAAAAAGGAGAAGAGAAAGACGACGGAAAACCTGGGGAAATAATAACATCAAGGGATCCATGGAGGATTGAAAGCATTTTAGGAGATCCAAGAGAATTCTTGATCTAAGAAAATGAGGAAAAATTCGAATGGGTGAGTAGAGAACACCACAAGAAGTGTCCCACCCTCACAGTAAATTTGGAAGATGTAAAAGTAGAAGCACTGCTGGACAGCGGCAGCGAGGTTACATGTATTTCAGAGGAAGTCTTTTTCAAGAATAAAGAACTGCAAAAATGCCCCACACTTCCGGTCACCGGGATGGAAATTATGGGAGCATTCGGAGGAAATGCCGGAAGAATCAAACAACAAATCCTTGCCAAATCCAGGCTGTACACCACGGAGGGAGACATCAATGTTCTCATCGTCCCGAAATTAAGACGAGAAGCAATCTTAGGAGTAGATGGAATGGCGACGCTACAAGTCGCTGTAAATTTAGATAAGGGCATTATCCAGGTAGCAGGGGAAACCGTCAGCACACTGACACAAGGAAATTGGAGAAAAATAGACAATCCTGACCAACCAGAAATAAAAGACACAGAAAAGAGTGTACTGCAAATCACAAGAGACGAAACCAGCGCGATAACTGAAAGCGAAGTCGACGAGAGAATTAAGAGCTGTCCACTACTAAGAAATTATTTGGGACCACGGTTCAAGGCTCTCATTTCAAAGTATCGACACATCTTCAGTAAAATCCCGGGGCGAATGAGTGCATACGTCCACGAACTAAAACTAAATACACCACAACCATATGTGCATCGCTCCTATCCCGTACCAATACAATATCGAGAAAGAGTTGAAGAAGAGATTCAACGGATGATGCACTATGGAGTGATCGAGCGTGCAACCAGTCAATACATTAACCCAATTGTTACGGTAATAAAAAAGGACGGGTCAGTACGACTATGCCTCGACGCACGACAACTCAATAAGTACCTCATAAATGACCATGACAATGCACCACCAATGGAGGAGATATTTCAAAAATGTGGTGGAAAAACAGTCATGTCCAGTCTGGACATGACCAGTAGTTTCTGGCAGATACCATTACATAGAGAATCGCGTCAATACACCGCTTTTCAGCACGAGGGAAAATGTTACCAATTTACGGTGACACCCTTTGGATTAAAAACAAGCACAGCGAGCCTAATTCGAGGTCTCGATATCGTGTTACGAAATCTCGGAAATCACGTGTTGAACTTTGTGGACGACCTTCTGTGTTTACCTTTACACCTGGAGCATCTCGAGAAACTATTCCAGAGAATGAGCAATCACAACATGACTTTAAACTTAAAAAAATCCGAATTTTTCCGTCAAGAAATAGCCTTCCTCGGGCACACACTCACAACACAAGGAATTCAACCGCAGCAGGATAAAATACAGGCGATATCAAATTTCCCAAGGCCTAAGAACCTCAAGCAACTTAAAGGATTCTTGGGATTAATAAATTTCTACTCAAGATTCACGAAACAGCATGCATCAGCTACGGTCCCATTACTCGAACTACTACGAAAAGGAAAACCGTGGATATGGGATGAGATAATAGAAGAAGCATTCGTGAAAACGAAGAAACTTTTTACAGACACCATGGTCTTGGCTCACCCTATAAACAACGGCGAATATATCCTCACGACAGACGCAAGCGATTACGCATTAGGAGCCATCTTATCCCAACAAGGACATGACAAGGAAGAACGAATAGTTTCATGCGCAAGTCGAACCCTGAAAGGCGCTGAAGTCGGATACACCACAACCGAGAAAGAATTACTAGCAGTGGTCTGGGCAATACAAAAATTTCGAACGTATCTGCTGGGGGCAAAAACACAAGTCAGAACGGACCATCGAGCTATAACATTCCTCCGGACGTGTCGATTTGTAAATGATAGACTATTACGATGGGCATTGCTCTTACAAGATTACGACCTCACTATTGAACACTACCCGGGAAAGAAGAACGTAGTTGCCGACATCCTTAGCCGTACAACAAATGATGAAGAAACATACGATTGGCGAAACAAGAGGCAGATGGTTATAGCGACGTTGCTCGCAAGAAAACCTTCGAAAGAGTTCGTAAAGAAATTCAAGGACATTGGAAAGCTGCAAAGAGAACAGGAAAATTTGAAACAAATAACTGAACAAATAAATAATAAACAGACACAAAAGTACCGGATAAATGAGGACGTCATCCAGAAGAAAACATCACAGAATCGATGGAAGACAATTATCCCGGAATCGCTAGTAGAAGACTTGACGAAAGAATGTCACGAGCTATACGGAAATCCGGGAGCACGCAAGGTTTTCCGTATGCTTGATGAAGATTTCACATGCCCACATTTGGCGAAACGAATTCGACAAATTCTTGCAAGTTGCGACACGTGCCAGCGCAACAAAGTGTCGACGCAGACAAATTACGCACTGATGCAAATAATTGTACCAAAAGGCCCGGGAGATCTGGTCTCCATTGATTTTTTTGAACCATTGCCTGCATCGACTGGGGGGGTGAAACACATTCTCGTTACAATTGACGCTTTTACGAAATTTGTGGTTTTGTATCCACTAAAAAAGGCAAATGCAGCATCGGTCATCCGAAAGATGCAACAGGATTATTTTCCCAAATACGGAAAGCCTCAAAGGATCCAATTCGACCATGGGACCCAATTCACTTCGAAAATATGGATTGACTACCTAAAAAAAAATGAAATCATCGGGATTTTCTCGTCGATACGTCATCCCCAGGGAAACATCGTAGAGCGTGTAAACCGAGAACTTAGCCGATTCTTTAGGACATTTCTCGAAGAAAAACATAACGGCTGGTATCGATGGACACAAATAATCCAAGAATGTATAAACGATACACATCACGAGACAACCGAATTCACACCTCGGGAATTACAAACCAAGAAGAAGCCATATCGAATATGGAAAAGATGGATCCTCGCCCTAAAAAACGATCCGAATGATTCTCTGTCATAC
Organism: Heteropelma amictum; assembly: GCA_959613375.1. Taxonomy (NCBI): domain Eukaryota; kingdom Metazoa; phylum Arthropoda; class Insecta; order Hymenoptera; family Ichneumonidae; genus Heteropelma; species Heteropelma amictum. Next base: position 5,989,540 of record OY390727.1, read on the forward strand.
GAAGACAAAATAAAACTCGTCAGAGAAAGAATAATCCACAAAGGAAAGCGACGAGCTGAGAGATTTAATCAAAACCATTATACGACAACATTTGAAGAAGGCGATGTGGTGTTGGTAAAGGCATTAAATGTTTCCGACCCAGGTAAACAGAGAATTGCCAAGTTTATGTCAATATATGAAGGGCCATACCGAATAAAAAAATGTGTCGGGCTAGCGACATATCTCCTCGAAGACCCAAGAACAAAAATGGAGCGGGGAAAATTCCACGCGAGCTTATTAAAAAATTACATTAAAGAAATAAATGACCAGGAGCAAGAAGCACATTTAAAATCGTGGATCGAAAAATGAGGAGGATATAAGAATCGATGTTATCGAACAATACAACGATAGAAAGAAAGTACATAAGAACGAACAACAGCTAGACAAATCAAGGCAATAAAATCGAACAAAGGCAGTCAGACAAAGGGAAACCAAATAAAATCAGGTGAATTCGAGCAAGAGAAATGATATCGAAATGGACAGTTACAATCCAGAATCATGGGAGAATGGTGGCTGTTAGAGAGTGACGAAGAGGAGAACAGAAATACATCGCGACAACAATGGAAATTAATACCGATAGAGATCGCGCAAATAAAATCGATGGAACGGAAATGGAAAAGGAGAATCCGGCAAGCAAGAAAGAGTGAAGAAAAAAGAAAAATCAAGCAAAAGGAAAAGAAAGACAATACGACCGACGACACACATATTAAGGAGCTCACCGATGAGGAAATTCGAAACTGGTATCCAGGTCAATCGTTGGGCCTCTAACGATTAGTATCAATCGAAACGCGTCTCAGCAAACACAAAATTAAAACCGAGAAAATTAAAACGACGACACCGGCCACACACAAAAGGACAGCGATTAGAACAACGAATATCGACGACAAAGAGCAAAACATCCACGGGAAACGATTGAGAACACGAGATAAGGCCACGACAAACAGCAAAAACGTCCACGGGAAACGATTGGGAAAACGAGATAAGGCCACGATAACAGCAGAACATCCAAGGAAAACGATATAATGGCGCAAAGAAACATAAGAACAACCCTGGTGCGGTTATTGGAGGCACGAAAGCCCCATTTCCAGAACTTCCCGGTCGAACAGATAAGTGAAGCGACACGAAAAAGACTAGTTGCATATTTTGACCCCTCACATTTTTACGTACAAATAATGGAGGGTCCAGCAAGAAGTGTACTTCAATGGTGTCGTGAAGCAAAACTAGAGTACCCGGGTGTATACCCACTACTTGAGGAGGAGATGTTTCCAGGACGAGACACCTTATGCCTGGTGGAGGGTCAATTTTTGCGGGGAACGATTATCGAGGTAGAAGCGGGAAGGCCCACAGTTTGGTTCGGGGACTGGGGACGCCAGGGCACCGCAACGCACGAACAATGCTATACGGTCCCCGACAACCTACTCAAGGTCCCATACCTTGCCGTAGCCTGTGGACTTGACGAGATAGGGCCTATAAACGGAGAGGAATGGGATAGCGATACTACCGAAGCCATTCGCCAAGAACTACACGAGACCCCATGCACCATCAAAATCAAACAACAACTCCAGAATCCGGACGGGTGTTGGGTGGAGCTCTGGTTTCACGGAGATAAAAACGTCTCGACGCGACTAAAACAACACGGGTTGGCACGAGGACGGAGCAACCCTACAGAGCCGGAGTGGGAAACTGAGGGAGGTAATTGGGGTTGCCAAGAATGGCTCACCACTAAACTAGAGTGCATGCCCCATACCTCCCTCAACAATAACCTCGGGAGCACTCCCCCCCAACCCCAAGAAGACGAGGATGAGGACGGGGACGAGGACGAGTACGAGGACGAGTACGAGGACGAGGACGAGGACTACAACACCTACGAAGATCAGGAAATCGACGATGACGCAATAGTGGATGAGGTAGTGGAGGAGGAACGAATGTTCCTCCAACACTATCTCATCTTACCGGAAGACGAGAGTGAGAGCGACAGCGACGATAATAATTCACTAAGCTCAATGTAAGAATATATGAACAAAAAGAACATATGTGTAAAATTTTATTACCCCTACATTTACAAAGCGAAACAGACAGAAATCAGCGAGCGTAAGAAACCAAACAAAATTGACACATATATACAAAGCACATAAGAAATATAAACTAAAGAGACACACAACCGAGCAATACACATAGAACACAACTAGCGACACACCACACAGCGAAAACATAGACGCAAATAATTCCATAGTCACCGACCTCACGAAATTCGATCGGTGACATAGGAATTAGGGGGGGTAATGAGACATAACCGATTACGATGCCTCTCCCCACCAAACGAACGACCACCAAGGCATAAGATGTAACTACACAGACGAACTAACATAACGAAAATACATAGATAGACACACTAACGAAATTCCACGAAAACAAAACACGGACACACACCGAGGGAATTCCATCGAAAAACAATAATTTTATTTAACATTTAAGACAAACACATACGAAATGTCTCATGAAAAGGAGTTGGAAGGGGAAGTTTAAACATTGTAAATCAGGTATAAATACCGGGGGTCTGCAATGGTAAAGGCACTCGTTTCACAGCATTAATAAGCGTGACTTCATGCGAATATATGCGAAAACGTGTCGATTGAAAAGGACACGCCGTGTTACCGAGCACATACGCCCTTTGTAAAGGTAGAAGTAGCCCCGAGACACCTAACTGGCCCTGGTAGTAAGAAGGGTGTCAAGGGAGCGAACAAACCGAAATAAAGGCGAATGTGCTCAGGAGAGCCCCAGAAATATCCTAAAGAATTTCACTAGTACGAACGCCCTTGTGATTCTGGCCTTCGCAGTAAGAAGACAAGGGCGTGAGGAAAACGAGATGACAGGAGATTCAACCGGCATAAAACACACAGTGCTACAAGCAACTTGCGACTACTGAACGTCATTTCCGAGTACTGGATGCATAATAAGGAAAGGAAGGACGTAAGGAAAGTAAGATTGTTTAGATGGAGGTGTGAAGGTAGAGAGTATCGCAAGTACTGGTCGCTGTTCCCGAGTACTGGACGCACAGTAACGAAAGGGAAAGCGTAAGGAAAGCGTGCTTTCTGGAAAAGAGAGAGAGAGAGAGAGAGAGAGAGAGAGAAAAGAAATAAGAGAGTGAATGAGAACAAAGACACACATCAACAGATAGGGAAAAAGAAGGCAAGCGCAAGGCACGGCAAGCGCGCGCGGAAGCGGCGAAGAACGTAAACAAACGAGCAAGACAATGAATAATTGAATTAAGCGTTCCCCGAATTAAAATAGGCCAAATATTTAAAGCGCAAATTATCCTGGGCCAACATTGAATTTCGTTGCACATAAACACTCGTTAATCTAAGGAAGCTATGTAAAGGAGAAATACGGAATAAAAACTGGGTCATATTATCTATCGGGTGTCCACAAATTAATTTGATCCCTGATCGAGTCTCGAATCCATATAAATTTAAATATAACGAAATAAAACACGTTACAATATGTATATATATATATATATAACGGAACAAAAGGGTTTACTAAGAAATATGGACTCAGGTAGACGGAGAATCCGTAATGTCTTTTGTTCGATCAGGTGCGGCCCAACCGGTTTGGATGCCAGCTCAGCAAAATACTTATGTCTCCGAAAATAATTCGAATTTTGAAAAATCCTCTCGTAGACATATTCTTAAATAGTTAAACTTTGAAAATATGAAAAGAAAAAATCGATTTTTTTTTATTTCTAGACCAGAATACCGCCTTAAGAAAAGGGAAAATCAAGATGAAAATGGACCATCATTGGTTGAACTTTTCTACGACTTAAAATTTCGGAACGCCTTTAAACCGAAATGATAAAAAGACGCGCAGAAGGAAAATCAAGGCAGAATTTTTACAGGATGTTTAGAGTACAGATCAGTATAGTGAAGTGAACAGTCAGAAGTGAACAGAGAGTTGCAGAGTTAACAGAAAAGTACCGAGTCCAAATTATAAGAAAGAGACCGAAAATAAATAAATTCAAGAAACGAAGAACCGATTAAAATAGTAGAAAAATTGAAGTTAATAGAGAAAATATTCAAAGTTTAAAGTTGAAATTGAAAGGTATTAAGTCAAAGAAGAATTAAGAATTATTGAAGTTATTTTGAGGAACTGCAAGGTCAACGAAGATTTCTACCCTTTTGACTAACCGATTTCGTTCTGCCGTCTTCATCTTTATCAAACTGTAAGTTCATTAATTGTTTTATTTGTAATATCTTTAATTTGTTTTCCAAAATATAGACTCTTCGAGTCAAGTAAAATCCAACACGCTGTTTCCACTTTTATTTGCACTCCTCAATCGAAGATCCCCATCCAGTCTATTGGCCGAGAGGCTAGGGCAAAACGGGAACGACCATTTTTACAAGGTTTCTTAACCTTGAGTGCGTTTCGCCGTCACAAAGCATTTTACATTTACATAAACGACGATATTGAAAAAACAACGATATATTCAGCATCATCTATACTTGATTGCATTTTTCGAACTTAAAAAATTCTTTTTGCACTTAATTGCGCTTACGCTGCCAGAGCAGACGCAATTTGGAAATTTCTCCAAAAAGCGATTTTTGACATCAACTTGCCGAAAGACAAGTGTAACCGAACAACCGATGCGCTAATCGCAAGAATTTTCTATTTAACGAAAGTAGAAGATGAAAATATCAATGTATTAAACGATTAAACGATTTTATTACCAATACAATATACGATTAAAAAAAATGTTATAAGGATGCAAATTTTTTAAGGATTGTTTCAATAATTTAAAAGATTATATGTCGCACATGCGTAACAATCACGAATCGGGAAATAGTTTTGCATGCAGTAACAAAACATGTTCAAAAATTTTTTAAACTTTATCCTCAATGCGCTCTTACATCAGAAATTGATAGCAAACCACAACAGAAAAAACTTAAGCTTTCGGACTCTTGTCCGACGAATATCATACCCAATGATAGAACCGAAACCGATCAATCGATTCAAAATGAAACCCGTAATGAAAACATTTCCGCCGATTGTCATACGATCGAACAAGAAAAACCAGATTATTCTATCGAAAAGTTCGTCAATTTCTCCGCAAAAATGTTCGACTCCCCCGATTTATGTCGAAATCGTTCAATCGAAATAATTAACGAAGCCCGTCAGCTCGCGAAAGATCTTCTGAAAGAAACGATTCAAAGTGCCAGTACTAGTTTCGATTTGAAAAATGATATTCGTAGCTTACAGGCCAGTAAAGAATTTATGATTCACCTCAATAATACGGCAGTACACGTGTGTAGTGATCTCGATTCAATTAAAACCGAGTACTACTTTTTTCCGAATTTCAAAAACGTAAAACTCATTCCGCCAGAATCTTATGTTTTAGGCGAACAAGAAGATTTTCGGCGTAAAAACGAAACACTGCAATTTAAAATGATCCCGGTGACTGCTGAATTTCCCTACAAAAAAGTGTTTGAAAAGTTTTTCCAATTGTCAAACATCTTTTCTGAAACCCTACAATATATTGAAACACTACATCCGAAAACGTAATTTCAAACTTTATACAAGGCGAGCTTTGGACTGATTTCAGTTCTAACGATGGCAATAATATCGTCTTCCCACTATTATTGTACTACGATGATTACGAAAATAATAATCCGCTGGGCAGTAATCGCGGGGTATCAAAATGTGGAGTCGTTTATGCTTCAATTCCGTGCTTACCACCAAGATTCCAATCGAAACTGGAGAACATTTTTTTATTTGGTTTATTCGACACTCTTGATCGCAAGTATATTAAAAATAATATAATATTCTCTGAAATTAAAGATGAGCTTGAATTTTTACAAAACATAGGCATATCAATCAATGTTCAAGGCCATTCAGTAAAATTATATTTTCGATTGGCCCTGGTGCTAGGAGATAATTTGGGCCTTTATTATCTGTGGGGTTAACAGAAAGTTTTAATCAGAAAAAATGTTGTCGCTTTTGTTTAACTGATCGACGAGATATTCAAAATGTTTTCTCAGAGGACCAATGTGAACTACGGTCTCAAGCCAATTATGAAATTGATTTGTTAAAAAATGACACAAAAGAAACCGGGCTTGTAGAAAAATGCACCTTCGAAGGAATTGGAAATTTCCATCCTATGAAAAATATAACGATCGACGTAGACCATGATCTTCTAAAAGGAGTTTGCAGATACGATTTAGGGTGCATTCTAAATTATTGTTTGAACGAAAAAATTTTCACATTGCTGCAATTGAATAATTACATAAAAGGCTACAATTACGGTTCAATAAAAAACAAACTGACGGAAGTTTTACAATCTCACATGAAAGAAAAAAAAACAATAATGTCTGCCTCCGAATTGTTCACTTCGGTAATGCACCTGCCAATTATAATCGGTCATTTAATTCCCCATGACAGTAGACTTTGGCAACTATTATTGAGCATGCACAAAATGATCGTAATTGCAATGAGTTCCTGCTGTGATGTTACTCGATGAAATTAGAGAGGAAGATTCAATGAGAAAGACTGAGTGAGAAAGACTGATTGATTGAAGTGAAAGAGTTTATTCGGTCGGAAGGTTGGAGATGAACTGAGGATTAGGACTAGCGCTAATGAAGTGGAGGAAGTTTGAAGTGGAGGGGATGGTCGAATTGCATTGTTCTGGACCGTGGGACTATGGCTTAGGGATGCTGCGTGGGGAAATTGGAGGTGCTGATGTGTATGGGAACGAAGTGATCACACGGTTGCTGCATTTGTAAGGTATTGTGTGGGAAAGAAGTGGTTATAGGATAGCGCCGTTACACTCCCCCTCTTTAGGTCTACACGATAGTCTCCATCGTTTACAATTTTTATTATTTGAGTGACTCGATATAATCTATTGAATTGATTCTGGTGTTTTTCGTTTTCCTCCTGCTGTTGATTGAGATGTGGACCTTGGTGTGTGTATTACTGAGGTTGGAAGATGTTGGCCCGGTTTTTCTAGTGGTGTGTCCATGCTGTATGTTGGTGTCTCGTTGTCTGGATATTTCCGTTGATTCAAATTGAGCAGCTGATGATTCTGAAACTAACTGTTATTGATTACTTATCGTGTTAATGGGATGGGGTCTGTTAATCGTGATGGGTTTGGTTGTAAATATTAGCGAAAGTAAAGCAGTGGTTTTCTCATTTGTTTTGTTTTTTCCGTATTCGGAATTGTATGTGAGTCATCTGGACTGTTGTTTATTGCTTTCTTTCCCTTTCCTTTTTGTTTGCTGAGTTCGCCAGTTTAGAGTTGTTATAGTCTGTCATTGTTTTTTCTTTTATTTGTTGTTGTCGTTCCTTTTTACTTCACTAGTTTATTATTGTTCCTTAAAATGTCTCTGTAACAGTCCAAGTTCTGATTAGGTCTGTGTTAGTGGAGTGTAGGCGTATTGTGATGTGGTTGGATGTGGCTGTGGCTGTGTCTGGTCGGTTGATATGTTGTTTGATGTGATTAATATAATTTTAATATGCAAGAAAAATAAATGTCCTAGAGAAATATAATAATGTAATAAGATGTTATATGATAAGTAGTAAAAATCGTAGGAATAATAGATAAATGTAAATGCTTAACCTGGGTCTTTAATTCACATTCATACCGCATTCATAATTCGTCGGAGTTTGTTTTATTGATATGTTTGTCTTGCGTTTCGTCAATTCGTCGTCTATTATTCGTTTTACAGTTTCTTGTATGTCTCGTAGTGTCCTGTCTAATTGTGTGTCCAGTAAGGCCAATAACTGTGCTAATGCATTGTCCAGCGTAGTGTCGTTATATCGTTGTTTCCTTTGGGCTAGGGATCGGTACTTCCGGGATTTTTTGAGTTTTCGCGATCGTTCCGGTGTTTTGTGTTGTCGATTTGGGAGTCGGCGGTGCTGTGTTTTCTGTCTTGTCTGGTGTTTCTGTTTCGTTTGTCTTGCGGTCTTGTGGGACTGGGTCGAGTTTTGTCTGTTGATGTTTTATGCCTGACATATTGGTTTTAGTTTTAATATTCCTGAGTTTTGGATGGTCTCGATCCTTGATGAGTGGTCATTACAGGTGACGCATAAGCTCTGGGCCGCATATAACCAAGCGTTACTATCGTGAATTCTCGCCTAATAGGTTTGTTTTAATGGTTTCAAATGAATGTCGCAAGTTTCGAGTCTTCGAAAATGTGGGTTGGTCAATAGTTGAATCTCGCACTCGGCTCCGCCATCCATTCGTTGTATCGGGTTGATTTGTTTGCATACTCACATTAAGTTTACTGGTTTTGCAGTTAATTAGGTTATGTAAGCTGAAATACTTTTTGAAATCCTCGGCAATCGCTGTAAAAGGTGATGCCGGTTTGATGAATGCGAAATGTGTATCTGACGGGGTTTGACGCATTGGGACAAACATGTGTTCGTACAATTTGAACGGGGTTCCGCAGAATCGGCGAGTTATCCGCTGAAGTGATAGCGTTCATAACAACTGTGTGCAACTATCTGCAACATGTACCACTTTGATTTCATCTACGTGTACTACTTTTGTTATGTTATTGTCGATTTGAAGTCTAATGTTATGATTGTTAAGTATTTCCAAAATGGTGTATGGTCCGGTGTAATTGGGGTATAATTTTCCTTTTCGAGGTTCCTTTAGTAGGAATATTTGCTGTCCGGCTTCGAATTTTTGAGTTTTTGTTTCCTTATCGTAATATCGTTTGTTGCGTTTTTTTACTCCTAACTGTTTTTTGCGTGATAACTGTCGGATTTCTTTTAAATTTCTGTGCACTGTTATTATATAGTCATCATATGTCGCTAATTTTTCGGGAGGTGGGAATTCGGATGGTAATGAGGCTGGTTTTCCGAAGACTAACTCGTATGGTGCCCTGTGCTTTCGTGGACACTTGTGTTGTGAGAAAGTGCCGCGAATGGGAGTAATTCGTGTCAGTTTTTGTCCGTATCGATGTAATATTTGAAGTATTCGACGAGACTGTGATGGCTTCGCTCTAACGCTCCGTTGGACTGTGGATGATAGGTTGTCGTTCGGTACTGTTCGATTTTGAACAGTTCCGCGAAAGATGCAAATAGATCTGACATGATGTTCGTACCCTGGTCGGAAAGTATCGCGCGGGGTGCGCCGAATGTTGTAATAAAGCTTGTTGCTAGTGTTTTGGATACGTCACGAGCTGTTGTTTGATTAAGAGGTACCATGACGCTGAATCTGCTGAATAGCAGTGCAGCCAGATCGCGCGGAAATCTTACCCTCTCTCTAGTCCCTTCCGCGCCTACCACACAACCAGAGAAGCGCGTGTCCGTGAGCAAGCGACGCTCGGACGCCGTCGGAAAGAGCAGAGCGCGGTCGAGAAACTTCGACCTCGCCTTCGGCAGCTACACTCATACATAGGGACGCTGAGCACGTTCATGTGGCGCGTAAGAGGACTAGAGAGAGGGTAGCCTTTCCGCGCGATCTGGCTGCTGGCTTCTGGCTGCGCGCTTAGCACGGCTCGCGCGTGACGTCACCCGACGGCCCGCGCGAGACTCTTCTAATAAGTTGTTCCCGCTTCACTCACACCCGTCCTAATGCTAAATGCATTATAATCCCTATAAATAAGCGGAAATATATTTATATTACTAATATTATATTAATTCTCATACTTTTATCGAGGGATAAGCAACAAAACAGCGACCGAATACAAGCCAATTATCTATCCGGCCGCGATGAACAAGTACGAGAATGTGCACCTGAACCTCAAGCGATTAGATGGTCCAGTCGGTAGCGTGCCTGACTACGGTCCGAAGGGGCGCGGGATCGATTCCCGCTCTAAGTATTTTTTTTTATTTTCTTTTTTTGGGCGAATTGTTCATTCGTGACACACGCTCATTGAAAGAACAACAATTTTGTAATCGTATGATAATACATCTAAAATTTAGATGTATTATTACATTATACTTCGCTTACGATTGATACGATAATAATACATCTAACGTTTAGATGTATTATTATATTATACTTCATCATATTTCCATACTTTCTCTATTTATACAAACTTTTATCAAGCAATAAAACATTATCCCCGAAAACAAGCCAATCATCATCCATCCGGCCGCGAATCACAAGTGCCAAAAGATGCACTAATTCTACAATCGATGGGGTGGTTCCGTGGTAGCGCGTCGGACTCCTATCTACAGGGGCGTGGGATCGATTCCCGCGCTCAGTATTTTTTTTTTTTTTTTATAGGGCGAGTTATTCATTCGTAAAGTACGCTGAAATAAATTGCAAAATAATATATATATCACATTCGTCAAGTGGCGAAGTAGGCAAAACACCGAAAAATCAAAGCGTCAGTGCTGAATGTCGAAGTATTTTAACCTTTTCCGATGTCAAAGTTTTAACGCTTGAAGAATTGTTTTGTTGTTGTTTTTTTTTACTTACATGATTACATTCGGTGGTTTCGTACAAAAAGGAGTGAAATCCACATTTGAAACTTTAAAAAGTAAAAAATGTACACTAACTAATAAAAATAGAAGTTTTCATCGAAAAGTATTTTTCTCAAATGGTGTGAAAAAAAAATTAACATTATCAAAAAAAAAAATCAAGCTTGACGTGCATGCACCTCTTTATCTTAACCATGCATGCCAAGTTTGATTTTTTTTTTTTAAATGTTATTTCTATTTTATTCTATGTTATTAATTTTAGATGTATTATCATACGATTACAAAATTGTTGTTCTTTCGATGAGCGTGTCTCACGAATGAACAATTCGCCCAAAAAAAGAAAATAAAAAAAAATACTTAGAGCGGGAATCGATCCCGCGCCCCTTCGGACCGTAGTCAGGCACGCTACCGACTGGACCATCTAATCGCTTGAGGTTCAGGTGCACATTCTCGTACTTGTTCATCGCGGCCGGATAGATAATTGGCTTGTATTCGGTCGCTGTTTTGTTGCTTATCCCTCGATAAAAGTATGAGAATTAATATAATATTAGTAATATAAATATATCTCGGCTTATTTATAGGGATTATAATGCATTTAGCATTAGGACGGGTGTGAGTGAAGCGGGAACAACTTATTAGAAGAGTCTCGCGCGGGCCGTCGGGAGACGTCACGCGCGAGCCGTGCTGAGCGCGCAGCCAGAAGCCAGCAGCCAGATCGCGCGGAAAGGCTACCCTCTCTCTAGTCCTCTTACGCGCCACATGAACGTGCTCAGCGTCCCCATGTATGAGTGTAGCTGCCGAAGGCCGAGTGAGGTCGAGGTTTCTCGACCGCACTCGGCTCTTTCCGACGGCGTCCGAGCGTCGCTTGCTCACGGACACGCGCTTCTCTGGTTATGTGGTAGGCGCGGAAGGGAGTAGAGAGAGGGTAAGATTTCCGCGCGATCTGGCTGCACTGCTGAATAGATCGATGATCGTGGGGATGTAATTGTGACCGTCTTTTGTTTTTGGAAGAGGTCCGCCGATGTCTATTGCGATTTTCTCGAAAGGTTGGGTTGGGGTGTCTGTTATTATCATAGGTGATCTGTTTTTTTACGCGATCGAGTTTGTTCTTTTGGCATTTTTGGCAGGTTTTAATGAATTCCGCAACGTCTGCTTTCATGGTTCTCCAGTAGTTTTGAGCGCATATGCGTTTGTGAGTTTTTGTGATGCCTCCAATTATTGATTCGTGTGCCTCCTTCATTATGCATTGTCGATTGTTCAGCGGTACCATGATAATTCGTTCACACAACGTTATTCGTATCTTTGAATCAGCCGTGATTTGCTGGATATAGGTTTTGATACCGTTCCAGAGAAATTGATCTATGATCTCAGGGTCTATGGCCAGTGTGCATGATTCGAGTTTTTCCCTTGTCAGGATTTTGATGACTGTCTCGATGCATTTCTGAACCAAATGCCAGTCGATGTTACCCGTGCATTTTCCTTTACATATCATGGTGAAGATCCGTTTGGTTCCGCGGCGTATTATGAATATGTGCCCAACCTTTGGTTTTTCCTTGCGAAGGTCTTCGTAGTTGATTATGTTTTTCTCTACGAGGATTTACGATATCGTTGTATTCGTGATACAATCCGCTGCAAGAAAATTAGCGATGTTATCCTTCTTTGTGAGAATACTTTTCCGGCTAATCATGACGTTCTTGTTCGATGTTATGTGTCTCTGGTTTGTCTCGGTCGTTGGTGTTTCCGGATCTTCGGATTGTTCTTCCCAATCCGAGGTTGTTGCGTTATCTTCGTCCGATGCTTCTGATTCTTCGGTGTACGATTGACGTTCGGCATCTTCGGTTTGAGTCATGCGCCTTTTTTGCGGTGCCGCCTTGGGTAATGTCGGGGGTTTTCTGTGGTATTGCGATGGTTCGTACGGTGGATCTCCGTCGGATTCGTATTGGTGCATTTCGGCTGCGAGATTGCCGTAATCGTTCGTTACCACTGAAAAGGGTTTATCCGTTGTTGTGTCATTTCTACTCGGTCGGCCAGGTCGTCGTTTTTGTGTTGATACCGTGCTGTTTTCGTCGGTCGATTCTGGTGGGCGGATCGGTGGTTTCAGCGCATCGTTGTTGATTTGATGCTGGGCTGTTGACTGCTCTCGTGGTTTCTGCGATATCTCGCGAGTCGAGTTATGAGTTGTTCGATTTTCGTCAAGTCGTGGTGGCGAACGAAAATTTGGTTCGGTCGCCTTGTCGCCTGAAGTCGCCGATGTTCCCTCGCTAGTTGTTGCTGGTGAGCGGAAGTTGGGTCCCACTTCGGAGTGTTTCGTGGTAACCTGCTTGTTTGTTACGTCCGTTGTTGCTGGAGGTGATTGGGACGTTGGCCTTGTCTCTGATGCATCAGGTGTATTACTTTCCATATCTGGCCTGTTGGCCGATTCGTGTGCCTTTGGCTTCCTTCTTCCGTCGTTAATTCCTTTCTCGCTTCATGCGTGTTCGTTTTCCTCGCTTGGTTCGTTTGATTCTTTTTGTTTCCGTTGCTCCCTCATGTTATATTCGTCGATTAATTTTGTTAATTAATTTTTTCCGTTTGCAATCTGCTTTATTTGTTTTACATTATACTCGTCGATTAGCTTTGTTAGCTTATTTTTGTTTTCCTTTGGTGGCCGCTCCTGTTTAGCATTGTATTCGTCGATTAACTTATTCAGCTTATTTTTTTCTCTGTTCATTCCCGCTCGTTTTCCTTTTTCATTTTCTGCCGAGTTCGTGGTTCCTTTAATCGTTGACCTTTCGTTTGGTTGCCGAGTCGTTCTCCATTTTTACGTCGTGAGTTCTTCCTCTTCCGTTACCATATCGTAGTTGTTATCATCGATAGATGGATTTACTTTTTTTTGCGTATTCTCCTTCATCGTTTTCCATAGTCTCGTGTCTAAATCTTCATTCTCGGTTTCGGTGCCTGATGGTTCCGAGTTGCTGTATGTTGTGACGCGTCTTTTCCTAGATGATGGATTTCCTGATTGTCCGTTCGATGGTGACCTTCCGCGCGTTTGCGGCTGGTAAATGGTTTTGGCCTTCTTCGTTTCGTTACTTTCCTTGGATGACAATTCGCTTCGTAATCGAATCGGTAGGATCTTTGATGGATTCCTTGTCATTGCGTCCGCGACGACGTTGGGTTTTCCGGGTTTATGGTGAACGTCGTATTCGTAATCACTTAGTAGTGCTTGCCAGCGTTGTAATTGCTGTGGTGGCTTAGGTTTGGTTGTGAGATATACCAGTGCTCTATGGTCTGTTATTATCGTAAAACGCTTTCCGTAAAGGTAATGTCTAAAATGTTCGACCGCTTTTACCACTGCTAATAGTTCTTTATGTGTGGTGTCGTACTTAATTTCGGCGCTCGTGAGGGCTCGAGAGTAACATGCTATTGGGTGATGGAAATTTTCGTATTTTTGACTTAAAACTGCGCCGATGGCATAAATAGATGCGTCTGCTGTTGAGGTAAATTGTTCGTTATGGTCTGGGTATCGTAAGATAGGTTGGCTAATAATTTTGTTCTCCAGAGTTTCGAAAGCTTCTGATATTCGGTTGTCCAATTGAATTTTTCGGATTGTTCTAACTGTTTCGTCAGAGGAGCGGATGTTTTTGCGAAATTTTGAATGAACCTTCGGTAATAATTAGCTAGTGCGTGGAATTGTATAATCGTCTTTTTATCCGTTGGGGTTGGAAAATTTTTTATCGCTTCGACTAATTCTGGTTTTGGTTGCACACCTTTTTCGCTGATAATATGGCGTAAATATGCTACCTCTTCACAGAGAAATTTGCATTTATTGGTCTGTAGCGTCAAGCCCGCGTCGGTCAGTCGTTTAGCGAGTCGTCTGCACTTTTATCGTGTTTTTCGGGGTCGGTTGCGTATATAATAATGTCATCTACATGAACGAAAAGATCTGCACCCTGGAGTCCGGATAGTATGGCAGCCATTGCTCTCTGAAATGTAGCCGGTGCATTTCGCAATGCGAACGGCATTCGATGGAATTCGTAATGTCCACCCGGTGTGGAGAATGCTGTTTTCCGTTTGTCCGAGGGTGCATCTCGATTTGGTGGAAACCGGATGCGAGATCAAAAACCGAGAAGTATTGTGATTTACCCAATTGATCGAGAATGTCCATGATGATTGGTAACGGGTATGCGTCGGGGATGGTTTTTCCATTGAGCTTCCGAAAGTCGATAACCATACGCCACCTTTTATTACCTGAATCATCCGATTTTTTGGGGACTATCCAAACCGGACTTATCCATATAAGTCTCCGGATATATGGAGACAGAGGTGGTTGTATGATGTCTTTTTCCAATAAGTCCTGTACCTGTTTATTAATTTCGGATTTGTGTACTTGTGGGAATCGATATTGTTCGGTGTTAATGGGTCTGTTGTCTGTGGTGTTAATTTTGTATTTCACTACAGTCGGGTATCCCGGTCGTTCGCTAGGCAGGTTAAACAGATGAGGATGTTCCGAAACAAGCTGGTATACGCTGTCTTTCTCTGTGTGATCCAGATGATCTAGGTACAAGAGTGACTTCACTGTTTCGAACCTTTCCTTTCTTTCGACTGTAACCGCTGAGCAAATTGCTGCGCGGTGCTCGTCCTAAGTATCGCGAGAATTGTTTTTAATGTTGTGACAGGAAAATCGAAGCTCACCCTCGACGTGGTCACTTGTCTACGTTACTGTAGGGCCGAGAATATCTTTAAGAAGCAAATCCGCTATACGCGAGTACGAATTGTCGATATGTAAGGTATTTATGATCGTTACCCATAAGTTAAATATCGACTGTCGATCTTCAGATCTAAGGGCAGACGCGCGTGCGCCAATTTCGTCAACTAGGAAGGGCATAGGGACCCAAAAGAGGGGATATAACCCGAGGGTCTAGCGTACCGCGTACGAGGAATTATTAATCACTCCTTGTCGATATCTTGTTTCGTAAGGACGTCAACTTGCTTATCGGCCCCGAGCTCGTTTAATTTTGTCGTTGAGTCGTTGTAAGAGATTGAAGGGTGCGTGCCCTCACCTGTGATCGTGAAATTTTTAATAATTTGCGTAAACGTCTAAATTTGTGAAAAGTTGAAAAATTTTGAGTAATTAGTAAAAGTTAAAAAATTCTAGATAGTTTTGGAAAATATATTAACGTCGGTTAAAATTTTGTAAGAATTCAGTCAAAATTTTGTTGTGTCTGAAATTTTGGAGATTTTTATAAGTATCGTGAACAATTTATGAAACAATTTTTTTGAATATATTTGATCCCGCAGTTCTCCTCATAGCTGTCTCCAATGAGTGTTTATTGTTCCTGCAAAATGTTGATTTTGTAAATTTGTCATTTTGCTTAATATGATAATTTATTGCGTGATTGCGAACATGTACAATCAGTAAAACTGAAAATTTTGTGGAAATTTGTTGATAATCATGTATTGCGAAAGTTGAATCGTCCAATTAATTTATTGAATCGTCGTAATGTAAATTAGTTATTTTCTGTGTCTGTAAAATTTTATAATGTATTGTATGAATTTAATTAATTGCGGAAAGTATAGTCATTGCAATAGTCTCCGAAGAAAGTCGTTAATTTATTAATAAAATTGAAATACAAGTAACGCGTTGAAAATAAATTCAAGAAAGTGAAATTTTGACGAAGATTAAATTGTAGCGTAACGTTTTTGTCTTGCTTTGGAGAAGCACATAGTCCGAGCATTCGAGAATATTTTCGTGCGGGTCATTGTTCGTCGGCCGGCCTACGGTTGACCAGGCCGGGATGTAAACACTCAAGCGATAACAAGTATATAAGACCGTTGTAAACACCCAGCCCGAAAATTCTTTGCTTCTCTTTCTTCTTCTATGCTGAATAATATTTCTATGCTGTGAGCGATTTTCTCTGCTATAATATTTCTATAATAACTCGACTATTTCTTTCCCATATAACAGTCCATGTGGTTCTTGCTTACTCAGTGTACAAGCTGATACAAAATTTATTTCCGTATAAATGATTGTTCGAATTTCGTATTCATTATTCACAGTTTATTTCGTTGAAGTTTAATTATTTGTGAAATTTTCACCCAATAATTGTGGAATTTTGAAAGATTCATTATGGAATATTTTCGTATATGAGGGTGTGTATTTCAATCGAAATTTCAGTATCATGTTATTTCAACAGAAATTTATTTGTCAAAGCGTCTATTGTTATCGAAGCCTTATAACGTGTAATATTATTTATGTAATCAATTGGAATTTATGACTGTTATACTGTCTCTGTCATTATTTCTTTCATTATTCGTGTGTGTCATTACTGTTTATTGTGTCAGAAAGCGCGACGATCATTGTTCACGCCAGTGTAAGAAATTGTTTTGAGAATATTTCGTAATTTTGCCGAATATTTTGATTTGAAATATTATTTTAATTTATTGGATTTATCGAATTTTGAAAAGTTCCTACCAACTTGTGCGAACTTATATGAATTGAACAAGGTATACTTTCATTGATCGCTCATCGAGATTTGTTGAAATTGCCGTAAATTGTGAAAGGAAATTGTTATCGATAATAATGTTTATTTCTCCTCCGAAACGAGCAACTCGATCGGGAAAACAGGTGGTTAGGGGAGATAATACTGAGTTGATAAAAATGAAAGGTTCTGTGGAGTCCCGTGGTGAAGCGCGCCCGAGTGCCTCAAACCAGGTAGAAACGCAAGGCGTAGAGCTGGAGTCTCAGCCCAGTGATATGGTAGGGGAACGCAGAAGTTCCAGGATCCAAGATATTAGTTTGGGTAGCCATGATAGAAACGTTTCAAGTTTCCCGCCCTGTGCTCGGGGAATTATGCCTGTTGGTAGAGGAAGGGGATCGCGTGGGACTACCCTTTTTCCGGGTGAAAGTGTACGGAACCAACCATTAGAGTCATTAGTTAAAAGTTTATTGAAAAAGTTTAATAATTTGGAAGCGACGTTTACTAAAATTGAGAATTTAGAACCGAAGCTAGATAAAATTGATATTTTGGAAACTAGAGTAAACAATTTGCTCGGGGGCGTAGTTAGAGATTTATCAAGTAGACTTAACACGTTGGAAAAAAGTCAGAAAGTTGAAAGGCGACGTAACCCAAGGTCTGAGGGGGGAGTCGCGGTGCTTGAACACGAGTTGCTTGAAAATTTGGATGGTCGCGATAGAAGCGTACTGTCACCAAATGTTATTGTGCATAGGCCCCCGTCAGTCACTAGTGATGACGACGGTGATGGTAATGTTGTGATTACGAGTCGACAATTTGCCACGGTCCCATCACACGATGAGATGGTGACGGGATCGGCCCGAGATGGATGTGATTCCTCGGGGGCTTTTGTCCCTTATACTCGTCAAATGCCGCGGGGAAGCGATATGGATGCCGATCCGCTTGGAAAGAATTTTTGTAGTGCCCCAAAGCGGACGCAGGGCCGTAATGAAGTCGCCGGAGCGTCGGGTAATAGAGTTTGTTTCCCACAGGAGGATGTGGACACGAGATCGCGATTTCGACCAATCGTCTCGAATCAAGATGGTGATGTCGAGAGAACGAGTCGAGATCGACGGTCTCCCGCTTCGTCAAACCTCGTCGATGACCAAGGAGGTCAAGCGATGGTTGAGGCTTTTGCCAAAATGATGAAAATGTTTAGTAATCAATGTTCGTTAAATAACGACTGTTCAATTGGTGAACATGGTGTTAGTTTAAAAGGGAATCGACAGTCCGATAAAAGAGGGACTGAACGAGGTCGTGTTAAGGTCGCTAATCTAATACAAAGATCTCGACATGATGGCCCCTTGTCTCCATCTAAAAAAGGAAAGCTATCATTGCGTAGTGACGATTCATCTGTAAGTGACGATAATTGTCAACACGATGATGAACGTCACGAGGCGCGAATGAATCGTAACAGCTGGTCAACGAATCGAGCAAGAAGCCCTCATGACTTCGTTGCTTCCCACCGATCGCGTGAGTTGGATTCCGCATTGAGGATTGGTCGAATCGTTGGCAATTGGAAAATCATTTTCCCAAGAACCGAGAAAGATCCGGAGCAGTTTTTGATGCTGTTGAAGGATCAATTAAACGTAACTGGAATAGACCAAGATCTTTTCATACCGTGTTTGTCAAACGTCTTCGAAGGCCCGTACCGATCATGGTACTTATTGAATAAAGACCGTTGGCAAACGTGGATGGACTTCACGCGGGACTTCCGATTCCAGTGGGTAGCTCGAAAAGACGACGATCTTTTCCTTCGAGAAGCGAGAGATCTAAAGATCGAGAAGGACGAATCATTAGCAGAGTTTGCATATCGAGCTCGTATAATTTACGAACGAATGCAGAGACCCCCTCCGTTCCGTGAACAAATTAAGCAGATCGTCAACAAATTCAATCCCCAGTTGACGTGTATCTTGTTAAATCTACAAATTAACAACTATGCAGATCTCGTTCATTATATTAACAAATGGAAATACCGTTATCGACGAGCGGTCGATACGCGTGAATCACGCAGTAGAACGGGAAAATTTAAATTTAATTGTTTACAGGAAAATTCGG
The DNA here is from genome assembly GCA_959613375.1 of Heteropelma amictum. Lineage (NCBI taxonomy): Eukaryota > Metazoa > Arthropoda > Insecta > Hymenoptera > Ichneumonidae > Heteropelma > Heteropelma amictum. The sequence continues at coordinate 6,008,553 of OY390727.1, forward strand.
ATGAGGATAATGAAGGAGAAGACATGATCAAAGAGCACGAGCCAATTGAGTTCAATTGAAACAAACACTCCGCGGTTAAATAGGAACACCCATGAACGAACAACCAAATCCAGAAGCTTGACAACGCAACATTTAGATCAGAATTTAGCGCGTTTCGACAAGAAGGTTCGAAGCTCACCAACTCAGAACGAGGACAAGAATACGACTAGTCAATTGAGGCCAAATCGAGACCTTAGTAAAATGCTTTGCTATAACTGCGGTGGAATAGGGCATGGCGCACGCTTTTGTACTGCGAAACCGCAGGCGATATGCTACATCTGCCGGAGTGTAGGCCATTATAATATGGATTGCCCGCAAAGACAGGGAAACAACCGAGCCCGACAGTAATCGCACCTCAGGTTACCGTTACAAAGGGCGCGGCAGAGGTAACACCTACGAATGACCAAACTCCAATCAACGTAGAGCGAGTCAAAGCCCTTGAGAAACCCGATTGCCCTTTGAATATAGGAACTTCGATAAATTTGGGAGACAGTAAAATAACTGAAACTGTCTTGCCTTCAAGGTTAGCTTTGATAGACGATTCGTCAAGCGATTGCGAAATGTCAGATGATGAACTTGTATTCCCATAGGACCTCTTAGGGACGGAGCTGGAAACTCCGACAGTTCAGTTGTCAATTTTGAAGAATAGTGACCTTTGTGGTACACCCAATCTGGAACTCACCTACATGCTAGCAGACGAACGTTTCAAGAATTGGAAACCATCTGATTCGCCTCATTCTCCCACTAAAAATTTAGAACAAGAAAAAATGTTCCGCTCGAATAATTGCTTTCAAGATCGAACGCATTTAACAACGATATGCGATCACAACTGGTACAACATAGAACGTGACCTTTTACTAAAACAACCGGAATGATCTCTAAAGTAGAACATCGAAAACGATCATCTCTATTATTATGGCCCGACTTCGAAAATTCACCTATCAACGAAAGCCTATGACAAAATCTCGGCCTTAAAAATTTTGAGTATATTACGAATTCTCTCAAAACATCATGCAGACAGCGATGATATGCTTAATCGCATTCAGCAAACGTATGACTGGCCAAATATGTCGCAAAACATTAAAATTTATATCGAGAACTGTAATATTTGTGCGACAGTAGAATCTAACTAAGACCCTTTGAAAGTACCTCTCACCCGGAAAGAAAAGGATAGCAGGTTGTAACATCTAGTGATTGTGCAAGATCTTCACACAAAATACGAGCTTTCCCTTAAGCGTTAGTGTGTGGGAGCGTTTCGTCAACGGGACTGGGGAGATTATTACCAAATTAGTAGAATGCGTAGACTATTCATCAGTTTCGATGAGTCACATCAAAAAAAAAAATAAACACAATTACATCGCAAACATGCTTTGCCAGGGTTAACTCGATTAAGTCAACAAAATTAAACTTAGAAGTCAATTGGCGCAATGATCGTTGCACTGACCAGGAAATTAAAAAGTCATCGATAAGTATTGTGTAAAGAAAAAATCTTTTGGAAAATTCTTCCTTACAATTTACGAAATTGTTAAGTTATTCATAGCTATCAGTCATGCCGAAGTCACTTCACAAGGTGCCTAGCGAACGCTTCGAACTCAGCAGGAACATCGTCAACAAGAAGCATGGACTACAAGAAAATGTCAATCCACCCACGATTCATATGCCAATATATCATGGACCGGCACTCATGGAAACACCACAGGCAAAACCTTTGCCAACAATGATAAAACTCCAAGGTCGTCAAACCCTCGGAAGAAACTGAGAATCTCACATCGCCGAAGTTTGAATTGACAAGACCAACCATGGTTTTAGTTGTAACGATTTTTGCGCAAAATATCAAGCGGAATCGAGTATTCTTTAAATATCATCCTCGATTGCCCTCTCCGTCAGGCGAGCAACTTCGAATTGCCAACATTTTGGAGGCAGCGGTTGCACTCTCCATCACGATCAATCCGTCGCCATCACGTTTCGAATCTGTTAAAACTGGTGCTTGTGTCAACATCACTTTGAAGACGGCCAGCCGCCATATCGGCCCGGATCCTGCACAGTCTGTGAGATGACCAGTTCCGACATCGATTATTGCATATTTCCGTGTGGTATCAAGATACTCGATAAATCACCAACATCTTATCCGGAAGTGCGAAGAAAAAAGTATTGAAGAAAAGCACCAAGACCGAAGTCGACAGTTCGTGGGACTCTCCAAATATGTCCGTGCATTCCTGACTCGAGAGACTGCTCTACTCTTCGATTGCAGTATTGTCAATACGACGACTCCCATGATGTCCAACGAAAATCGGGATTATGCAATCCGAACATTATACGAATTGTCAATTCAGAAAACCTTCGACGAGACATTTTAAATAAATTGGAGTTTTCCGACAAAGAAGAATTGAGAGCTGTGGTTCCAACCAACTACAAACTTTAGAGGAAAATCACCAACTCAGACCTTGAAGCACTTCGTTCATGGACGACTTCGAATGATTTTTCGACGATATTAGAAAATCAGGGATATTATCGTTTATCTATTGCTTCAATTTTGATAACTATTCAAACTTCACTGCGTTAAAGTATATAGTCGTCTGGTTACCTTTTGTAACAAAATTATACATAACGATATTTATATTTCGCCTGAACTTGGAGTACGTCCTGAACTACACATCCTACAACCTAGTAATTTACGTGTTGTGCTCGTCGTAACCTATCCACCACGTTGCGAGAGTCTTAGATTTTTCAGGCTACCCTTTATGGGTTGAAGCCCGCGTGCTCGAGTAGAGATTTGCAGGTTTCACATGAGATTAGGACCATGTGCATTTCTCCGGCGGAGGTCAACTCGACTCGTTACCACGTCAAGGTTCGAGGGGGGAGAATGTGACAGGAAACTCGAAGCTCACCCTTGACGTGGTCACTTGTCTACGTATCTGTAGGGCCGAGAATATCTTTAAGAAGCAAATCCGCTATACGCGAGTACGAATTGTCGATATGTATGGTATTTATTATCGTTGTCCATAAGTTAAATATCGACTGTCGATCTTCAGATCTAAGGGCAGACGCGCGTGCGCCAATTTGCCAACTAGGAAGGGCATAGAGACCCAAAAGAGGGGATATAACCCGAGGGTCTAGCGTACCGCGTACGAGGAATTATTAAGCACTCCTTATCGATATCTTGTTTCGTAAGGACGTCAACTTGTGACTCCTTGTTCAGGCCCTGTACTGTCCGTGTCGTCAACTTGCTTATCGGCCCCGAGCTCGTTTAATTTTGTCGTTGAGTCGTTGTGAGAGATTGAAGGGTGCGTGCCCTCACCTGCGTTCGTCGAATTGTCAATCGGCGTCAGCGAACTGCGTGTTGAATTTGTCAATTTCTCGGAGACAAAGCGATTGGTATTCGCGCGAGGAAATGAGGAAAATTTGTATTTGAAATTGTCGAAGGGATTGACGTAAGTGTTTTCGCAATCCATGGGTCCCCAACTGTTCCCCCCTGTGGATTCGTCTCATGCCGATATTAAAAGTAATGAGTAAAGATAGATTTGATAGAATCTTTAAAACTATCTGGCGCCCAACAATTGTTTGTTAATGAATAACATCGTAATTTGAAACATTTGCCAAAGAGCCCTACCAGCCACTGACCCAGGCCGCGGTAGGTGAAGGATTTTCTCGTCCAGTGTGAGCTGAGAAAATAAATCCTGTCTCAATGTCGACAGGTATTTTTGACACTTGCTCGATCGGCTGCAGCTTAACTATCGGAATTACGAAGGAGATGTCGTGATTGGTTGTGTAAATCGCTCCTATGTACGCTATTCCACCATGATTCGTTACGATAACGTTGCCGACAAAAAGACCTTCGTTCGTCCCGATTTTCGGTATACAACCTTCGGATAGGTCGGTATCTTTTATTCGGATTGATATCGAGGTTTTTGATCTGTCGGGGATGTTAACTTCTTCCTGGGTCTCGAATGGTATTGTGAAGTAAAAAAATGCAATGCAGAATTTTGTGTATAGTATAACGGCGGGTGTCTCTTTGAAAAACGCATCTCCGAGAATTGCGTCGTATGGAACAGGGATATTGTCTTCGACGACATGGAATTTTACGTTAATGTTTTCGATTCGGATAGTGTATTTGCCGGTTGTGTATAGTACACCTTCTGTAATTCCCGAAAGTTCGAAAATTATGTGTGGGTCGATTTTGTTTCTGTGCCGTATGATAGATATTTTAGCCAAATTCATCTGTGCGCCTGTATCTACTAGAAATCAAGAGTTTCGTTTGTTTATATCGGGTGAATTGATGGCGACTGTTGGCGGTTTTCGCTGTTTGGTGAGTCCTAGGCTTATTGTCGCTTTTCTGATTTCCGGGTCACCTGATTTCATTGGTTTGACGTTGACGCGCGTTCTCTCGAGGGGTTCCGCATCGCGCTGTTCCACGGAGCTGCGCTCCCGTTTTTTGTCGCGAGATCGTTAAATTTGTCGACGTTTTCCGACGTTTTCCTTGTGCCTGAATTGTCTCGGCGGCTCATGTGGCCATTTCTATCCTGCGAATTGGCACGATACCCATGAAAAATTTGCCGATGCTTAAGATGTGGCCGACGCTTGGTACGATATTCAGCACCAACTATTAATAGTCAGTGTTGGTCCTTTATACGGGCCAATGGTTTGACCATGATTCTGCCAGTACTCATTTAGAGCATGGCGAACGAACGAAGACCCAACATTGTGCCAAATATCGATCGCCAATTGTCAGCCAATTATCGAGTATCAGTGTTGGCCCTGAGTATGGACCAATCATGTGGCCGTGGATTTGCCAGTGTTGAATTGAAGCTTGGCAAACCAATGAACTGCCAGTGCTTGGCCTATAATGATTATACACTGTCGGCCAACTATCGGGACGAAGCATAGGCCCTGAGTATAAGCCAACCGTTTGACCATAGTTTTGCGAATGCTGAGTTTTAGCATGGCAAGCTGACGAATTGCCAATCCTGGCCCAACACTGGTCTTTGAACAGTATACATACACAAGAATGCTTTATTATTTTTATTATATATATATTTTTATTTTCACGTTGCATATAATTTTCTACGTCCTCCGATAATCAAACCTCACAATTACTGTTATTCATTAACTCTGTTTCATTACAAATAAAATTGATTCAGATAAAAATTTAGTTGTATATTCAAAAAATGCTGAGTTATTATAATAGTATTAAGAAACGTCGAACCTTAAAAACAAAAAAAACAGCAGATAGTGAGAAAAGTGTAGAAACATTCCATGAACAAGTGATTGTGTCGGCCGATTTTAGTGAATCTAATAGTTCGTTCGATGAGCAATCACCGAGCACAGAAATGAGTGAATCTGATCGATGTGCGGAAACAAGTAACGATGCATTGTCTCTGAGAGAAAAATTAAAGATTTTGGTTGTCAAACATGCTGATACCTTGCAGCTTAATGTCCTCACTGATTTCTTGCTTCTTTTCCGTTCTGAAGAATATGTGAATTTGCCGAAGACTGCCCAAGGTCTTTTGGGTACCTGTAGAGACACAATAATTTCAGATATGAAAAGTACGAAAGGGAAATTGGGTAAATATACTTACATTGGTATAAAGACCCAGTTGACGAAGCAAATTGAACCGCGCGTTTATGATAAGAACAACATTGATGTTCATATTGCCATTGATGGTGTCCAAGTGTATCGGAGTTCAAATAAACAATTTTGGCCAATTGTAATGAAAGTACATGCCAAGAGTTTCCAGAGTGTACCAGCTGTTGTTGCTTTATATCTTGGTGATTCGAAGCCAGGAAACGTTGTTGACTTTCTGAAAGATTTTGTCACTGAAGCAAAGGAATTAATTAAGAACGGAGTAGTCATAAGTGGCAAAAAATACAAATTTAAAATCCGTGCATTGATTTGTGACTCTCCGGCTCGGGCATTCGTAAAGTGTGTCAAGTACCATGGTGGTTTTCATGCATGTGAACGGTGTATTATAAAAGGTATCACCGTTAACAAAAAAAGAGTGTATCCGGACATCAACTGTACCAAGCGATCAAAAAAATCCTTTCGCTTACAAAGTGACAAACATCACCATTCGGCATACACCATGTCACCGCTTCTAGAGCTACCGAAATTTGATATTATCAAATCAGTCCCGCTAGACTCAATGCACCTCCTGTATTTGGGCGTGATGAAATTTCTGTTAGAAAGATGGGTTTTGAAGAGTAACCTACATCACATCAAGACAGAAAAACTGCAACTTTTTACACACCTGATGGCATCGTTGGAACCGATGATTCCTGCTGAGTTCCAGCGGAAAACTTATGATGTAGCTGAAATCTCTCGCTGGAAGGCTACGCAATATCGCTTTGTGTTACTGTATGCTGGTCCGGTCGTACTATCCCATGTTCTCTCGAATGTCCATTATAATCACTTCCTGTTGTTCGCCGTAGCATGTAGAATCATATGCCATGAAAGCATAGCGGTGATACTTGTAGATTATGCGAATGAGCTCCTGCGAAAGTTTGTTACGCTTACACCTTTTTTGTATGGACCTGATTCACAAGTATTGAACATTCACAATCTCATACATATTACCGATGACGTAAAGAATTTTGACTCTTCGGTGACAGAGATTTCAGCATTCTGGGCCGAAAGCTATATTGGGAGGCTGAAAAAACTCGTCCGTACTCCCAAAAATCCATTGGCACAAGTTGTTAACAGATTGTCAGAGCTCGATGGTCTTCCAACAACAAAAATACAGCAACGAAAGATTTTTGAAGATCTGAAAATGAAAGAAGGAAGACTGATCGAAGTTCGAACGAGAGGAATGATAATTTCCTCAAAACCACCCAATAACATTTTAAAATTGAAGAATAATAAAATTATGAATGTACGTAATTTATCGAATGTCTGTACGGGTTCAAAGGACGATGATAAACGAGAAATTGTAATGATGACTGGGTTAATACTTACCGAATCACGTCCTTTTTTTTCGAGCCTGACATATCGACGAAATTTGGAATGTTTGAGGTTGTCGAATTTTCAAAAACAATGATTTCTGTACCCGTGGATTACGTAGAATGTAAGTGCCTCTGTATGAAAATTGATAACATATCGTACATCGTAACCCTATTACATTGTGATGAGTAAAAAGAAAATAAACATTTATTTATACTATACCAGAAAAAAGGGAACAACTTTTTTATACACCTGTTGATTGTTTGAATTTACCACCGTCGGCGATTCACTGGCAGGATGGTGACACCAACATGCGTCCATTAGTCCCAACACGTGCTTTTTGTGCGCAAGCGTCTATGCAACGCTAGCGATTTTGGGGCCGTGAACGTTCTTCTCTCGCGTGCTATCGTGCTGATGATATCGTAGTACCACGTGTGCCTCGTGAATTTTTATTTTTTTCATTCAACACGTAAGTATTATCCTACAGTAAAATCGTAACTTTTTTTTCAACAAAATATAAGATTTATATTATTTAATTTGATTTTTCTAGTGTGTGCGGAAGTTTCTTGCATTTTGTTCTTCTCACATAACCTTTCTTCGTTATTCCCACATAACATAACTTCTCTGTTTTCTCTTATCACGCCATAGGTACAAAACAAAATGAGTGGCCTAAAAGATTCCACGATTTTTGTGGTAGTCGAATTCAACGAAACGAATTCCTCTGGTAAAGCTACGATAGAGCTATTGCCGCGATCATGGATGTGCATAGAAAAAAAACGAGAATATTTGGCTTACTATCCTGTAAGCATGCAGGAGAAAAAAATCGCACCATTAATCGCACAGAGTTCACCGCCGGATGAAGATTGGCCGAAATTCAGCGTGATACAAATTATCGCGGAATGCAGTGAGTATAAAAGTAGTGCTCATGTAAATGTTCTTTTTATGTCTCTCTTAAAACTAAAAAATGAAAATAAAAATGAAATACATGTATCGGTTTGTTTTTTTTTTACACAGAAAATTATGCACAAGGCTTGCGGCGCGTTAAGAAAGCCATGGTTACGCTCGAGCCGGCGATGAGCACTGATGTGGACAGTGAAACGGCAAAGTCGAGTGCATCGCAGATGACGAGCAGGGAACTTGAAGACATCTTAATGTCGCAAACTCTGCTCCCTGACATCGGAGAGATGACTTTAGCGATGAACATAAATGGTGAGTCATTTTTGCAAATTACATTTTAAACTCTCGCTGAAGTCAGGTGAAAATTTTTTTGAAAAATGCATTGCACCGAGGTTCACTGTCAATGTCATATTGTTCTTAGCTTATCGATTTGATGTTTCTGCCGCTGGCTGATTAGCTTAGAATTAAATTGGCTGCGACAATTTTTTAAAAGTAAATTACATCGGCAGATGGTTTAGATTTTTGAATGTGAACAACTATCTGCCGATGTAATTTACTTTTCAAAAGTTGCCGTAGACAATTTAATTACAAGCAAATGAGCTAGCGCGAACACCGAATCGACAAGCTAAGAACATGATACCTAACCTAGATGCAATTCATTTTTCAAAGTTTTTGAGGAATCAATTTCATATTGTTCTCAGTTTGTCGATTCGGTGTTCCCGCTAGCTCATTTGCTTGTAATTAAATGATCTATGGCAACTTTTGAATAGTAAATTATATCGGCAGATGGTTTACACTTTTGAATGTGAACTATCTGCCGATGTTATTTACTTTTCAAAAGTTGTCGAAGACAATTTACTAACAAGCAAATGGGCTAGCGCGAACACCGAATCGACAAGCTAAGACCAATACGAAATTGATACCTAACCTAGACGCAATCCATTTTCTAAAGTTTTTGAGAAATCAATTTCATATTGTTCTCAACTTGTCGATTCGGTGTTCCCGCTAGCTCATTTGCTTGTAATTAAATTATCTATGGCAACTTTTAAATAGTAAATTATACCGGCAGATGGTTTACATTTTTGAATGTGAACTATCTGCCGATGTTATTTACTTTTCAAAAGTTGTCGAAGACAATTTACTAACAAGCAAATGGGCTAGCGCGAACACCGAATCGACAAGCTAAGAACAATACGAAATTGATACCTAACCTAGACGCAATCCATTTTCTAAAGTTTTTGAGAAATCAATTTCATATTGTTCTCAACTTGTCGATTCGGTGTTCCCGCTAGCTCATTTGCTTGTAATTAAATTATCTATGGCAACTTTTGAATAGTAAATTATACCGGCAGATGGTTTACATTTTTGAATGTGAACTATCTGCCGATGTAATTTACTTTTCAAAAGTTGTCGATTCGATGCTCCTGCTAGCTCATTTGCTTGTAATTAAATTGTCTATGGCAACTTTTGAAAAGTAGATTATATCGGCAGATGTGTTAGATTTTCGAATGTGAGCAACTATCTGCCGATGTAATTTACTTTTCAAATGTTGCCGTAGACAATTTAATTATAAGCAAATGAGCCAGCGGAAACACGAAAACGGCAAGTCATTTCACTTATTCTGAATAATTACGATACCGTACTATCGCAATAAGTAAAATGACTTTCCACTACCATGCACAGAAGATATCAACAGCAACGAGACAACGATCATCGAAGACACTGAAATTCCGATCATGACAGTTGTCGGCAATCTTCCTGATCTAAATGATAATTCAGGTACATTTTGTTTCATTTCCGAAAGAGTTTTACTTATTTTTCGATGTTCTTTTGCCGTTTTAATATTTTTATATTCTATGATTGAAAAAAAATTGCCGTTTAATGTGTTGAACAATACGTTTACAGATTGGATGACGTACATCGATTCCAAATTCGATAATATAAGTCGTCAAATCGAATCAGTGAAACGCTCGTTGCTCTACGATTTCAGCAATAAAATTGCTGATTTGAAAATTTCTTTAACGTCGCGTGGAACAACTGTTGCCCACGGGCAAACACTATCCGAGCTTCGGGCGAAATTGCCAGTGAAAACGCTGGAAGATTTCTTGGCAATCAATCCATCTCTAAAAGAAGATGCGGAAAAATACACCGATATGGTACGTATTTTACTTTTAATTTAGTTTCTCGCTTTTATCGTACTCGTTCTCGAGACAAGGCAACATTCAAATTGCGCTTGGGTGTTCACGTTTAATGTTGTAAAAACAAAAAAATTTCCTGCAATAATCATTATTTTCAAGCAAATAATGAAATAAGTGAGTCATTCGTTAATTTAAGAAACAGCATAAATTATGCTATTTAATTGGAAAGCAGCCATGGTCTTATATTTTTATCTTATTTTTTTGTAGAAAATATTTGTCAACGCATCCATCGGGGGAAGCACCTCGATTAAACAGGCGCTCAATCGGACCATGCCAATGGTAATGAGTCGCGTCGTTCAATTGGACTTCAGCGCTTCTGGTCGAAAGACGAAGACGAATCCGGGAAAACTTCCGTTCATTTCCACTAGTTCGTTTTTAGTTTTCCGTGGTGAGACTATTTTTACTTTTTAAAAGATACTTATTTTTATACTTACCTATTATACTTATACTTATACTTTGCCTATCATACTTAATAAATTTGAAGTTCGCATCTTTGGAAAGTGCAACGCTTTTGCTCTTTTCTTTTCAATTCCAAATGTGGGTTATAATTCATTTTTTGATCGTACTTTTGCATAGAAATATGAATGCAATGGTACGATTAAAAAATGAATTGAGAATCAAAAACCACTGCGTTTTCCAACGATGCAAACTTCAAAATTATCATACTTACCTGTTATACACTAACCTGCCATACTTACCTGTTATACTTGCCGATTATACTTACCGACAATCTGAAGTATGGAATACATAATTATAATGTTCCTTGTTTTTTTTCAGACGTTTTCCAAGAGCGTTTTGGAATGGATTTCAATATCCAAGAATTTAAGAGCGCTCTAAGTCGATGGTTCGCAGGAGCATGCGACCGAGAGGGGGGTCGCGCTAGTCGAGGATAAAAAAACGTCGGCACGAAAGGCCTTGTCATATAATATATTTCGCTCAAGTAAAATTTCATATAATATAAAATAAAGACTGTACACGTGTGATATAAAATAAAGACTGATGTAAAATGTAAAATAATGGCTATTAATATGCTCAAATTCAATGAGTTGGCTAAGCATTGGGTTGTTTTCATAGCCCTACACAGGGCCAACACTATCCCGAATATTACGCCAGCAATATAAATATAACCTTAGCCCTTCTATGGGCCGGTGGTAATGCCAACCGTCAGCCAATGATCGTGTTCTCTTTGGGCCAACGTTGGACCAACGCTCAGCCAACTGCTTGCCAACAGTTGGCCAAACGTTGGGATTTCCGGTGAGCCTACTATTGGCCAATAGTCCAGGAGCTGAATACATTTGACGTGACACCGGCCCAGATCGATTATAACCGACGAATTCGTGTAGGGCCGAATCCCCTGATGAAGGCCTGATACTTTCCAACCACAGATTTTGGGAGGCTTTTTTTTGGCACGCGGTCAAAGTTGGCAAAACCATGTTTTTGAGAAACAGCGTCGAAACTATTGATTCCAGGAAAAAAAAGTTCAGTAACTATTTGTATGTATTAAAAAAACAAACAATTTGGCGGGTCGCAAGCTGAAATCGGTTGATTAGTTCGCTCGCAATAAAGTAAAAACTAGCAAAAATGGCCATTTCTATTATACTCCATTATTAATTGAAAAATGCGTGTACACCCTCTAAAATCTCCGAATATATGCCCCTCGGTATCCTGAACAAGTGTGCAAAACCGGAGCTCGATTGGATGAATAGTTTTCGAGCAAAGCTATTTGTTATAAAAAAACCGACCTTTTTCGCGAAGAATTTGCAGAGCGGGAGAATGTCGCAGCGTAATGAAACAAAAACGAAATTAATCCGAATGAGTCGTACAATCATGTACAGTTTGGGGCAAATCGATTTTTCATAATTAAAGGGGTGAAAAACGGCTCCAAAAAGAGGGTACGTTTCTTACTCATAAACAAATGGAATCCCATCGCGAATTTTCAAGTGACAGAGTCAGGACTGGCATTTTCCGAAAGCGGTCGTTTTTCTACGACTTTGGACAAAAAAGATTTGCAAAAAGTTAATTAGGGGGAGATAAAAAAATTAGTTTTTAAAAAATTATTGCAGTTGTTCTTTTAAACATAGAGAGCTAAAAATTGGACAGCGTACAGATTAAGGCTTATGCTAACTGAAGAAAAATTGGCGGAAAAACCCCATATAAATTTATTGTTCATTTTAGCGTTTCATTGAGAGGCCAAATGTGACGCCGCGTTCGGCGGCAGAGTGGGGGCGGCCGTCTCTGGCCCGCGCGCGCTCGCGCAAAAACTGAATCCGCGCATTCAAATTCCACGAACATGGAATATCTACAGAACTAATCAACTTATCCGGTTGATTTTTTTTTCAATCTGGGCTAACTTTTTCCGCTGATCATGATTTTGTTATACAAAATTTTGAAAAATGGAATTTCACCTCCGAATTCAATGATTATTTTTTATTTATTTTTTTTACACTAATTTTTACTCGACTTTTGGGTGAAGTTGGATTCGAATATCATCATTGTGATGTTCTACAACCACTCTACGTTTGAAAAAAAAATCCAATGAAAAATGTTTTGTTATTGCAGCACTTGTCATTACGTTTTATAATTTTCATTGAAAAAAAATATTCTTCAAATTTAAGAACATTTGGTGTCTTTTGTAGTTGTAATGGCCTCAATTAGGTAATTTTTTCTTACAATGGAATGACAAGTGCTGCATAACAAAACATTTTTCATTGGATTTTTTTTTTCATTCGTAGAGTAGTTGTAGAACATTATAACGATGATATTCGAATCCAATTTCACCCAAAACTCGAGTAAAAATTAGTGTAAAAAAAATAAATAAAAAATAATCATTGAATTCGGAGGTGAATTTTCAATTTTTCTAAATTTTTAATAAAAAAATCGTGATCAGCGGAAAAGTTGGCCCAGATTAAAAAAAAAATTAACCGGATAAGTTAATTAGTTCCGTAGATATTCCATGTTCGTGGAATTTGGACGCGCGGATTCACTTTTTGCGTGAGCGCGCGAGAGCCAGAGACGGCCGCCCCACTCTGCTGCCGAACGCGGCGTCACATTTGGCCTCTCAATGAAACGCTGTAATGAACAATAAATTTATATGGGATTTCTCCGCCAATTTTTCTTCAGTTAGCATAAGCCTTAATCTGTACGCTGTCCAATTTTTAGCTCTCTATGTTGAAAAGAACAACTGCAATAATTTTTTAAAAACTAATTATTTTATCTCCCCCTAATTAACTTTTTGCAAACTTCTTTTTTTCTGAAGTCGTAGAAAAACGACCGCTTTCGGAAAATGCCAGTCCTGACTCTGTCACTTGAAAATTCGCGATGGGATTCCATTTGTTTATGAGTAAGAAACGTACCCTCTTTTTGGAGCCGTTTTTCACCCCTTTAATTATGAAAAATCGATTTGCCCCAAAGTGTACATGATTGTCCGACTCTTTCGGATGAACTTCGTTTTTGTTTCATTACGCTGCGACATTCTCCCGCTCTGCAAATTCCTCGCGAAAAAGGTCGGTTTTTTTATAACAAATAGTTTTGCTCGAAAACTATTCATCCGATCGAGCTCCGGTTTTGCACACTTGTTCAGTGTACCGAGGGGCATATATTCTGGGATTTTAGAGGCTGTACACGCATTCTTCAATTAATAATGGAGTATAATAGAAATGGCCATTTTGGCTAGTTTTTAATTTATTGCGAGCGAACTAATCCACCGATTTCAGTTTGCGACCCACCAAATTGTTCGTTTTCCCAATACCTACAAATAGTTGCTGAACTTCTTTTTCCTGGAATCAATAGTTTTGACGCTATTTCTCAAAAACATGGTTTTGCCAACTTTGACCGCATGCCAAAAAAAAGCCTCCCAAAATCTATGGTTGGAAAGTATCAGGCCTTCATCAGGGACATCGGCCCTACACGAATTCGTCGGTTATAATCGGTCTGGGCCGGTGTCATAAATAAGACCATTTTTTGTATTCAGCTCCTGGACTACAACCGTACATCCCAGCGTTGGGCCCAAGAGATCACTCCTACCGTGGCTCAGCACTAAGCCGGTAGTGCCGCCATTCACCGGCCGATGGTCAAACGTGATTGGTGTTACACCGGCTCGAGGTTGGCTCGGTTGTGTCGTTTTTCACGGGATAGCGGTCGCGAGAGTTATCGCGGTATCGATCGCGAGAATTATTTTGGTATTGGTCATGAGAGTTGCTTCGGTATCGGTCGCGAGAGTTATCTCTGTATCCGTTCTGAGAATTTCTCTATTGGTTGTTACGGGTGTTGTCATATTGATTTCGCGTGTAATCATTATGATGGTTTCGTGGATTGTAATTGTTATCATTTTGCGGATTGTACTTGTTATAATTTTGTGGGTTATAATTGTTGTAGTTTTGTGTTCTCTGACCGAATTGATTCTTACTGGAGTCTCCGAATCGTCTTGGTTTCTCTCGATCTTGTCTCCATCTCTCTCTCTCTTTTTGCTAACGTTATACATTCTGATGTTACGTGGCCTCCCCGTTGGTAAAATTCGCAGTTTTTCTCGCTTGTGTTTCTATTTCTTTCCGCGAATCAGACTTTAGCTGTTTCGGTAAGCGTTTCCCCAGGTTCGGCTACGCGTGATCGATTCTGATTTACTGTTGCGCGCCTTTGTAGTTCTAATTCGATATTTGTTGCTTCGTCTATCGCGTTGTCTAGGGTTTCTAACTTCCGATGGAGTAGAAAATTCGCGATTTTATCCAAGAGGCCCCGTACGAAAGCTTGGATTACGGCATTTTTCTCTTCCGCCGTTCTTTTCTCTAGATACGCCCTATCGTCTGGCGCTGGGTATACTTCCGACAGCCTTTCGATGATTTGATTTTGCAAGATTTCTACTCCAAGTCCGTAATCTAGGACTGACTCGTTGAATTTTTGTGAGGTTGATTTTAGTTCGAGTCCTAAATCTGACAATTCTAGCGGTTTTTTACATGCCCTTTTCAGGTCTGCGAGAAGCGCGTCTAATGGACTGTATGTATTTCGCTCTGTCAGGTCGTACGCTCTGCCGGTTAATCTGAAAATTATTGCGTTTATTAAACATCGGTGGTTTGGGTCAAGAGTAGTTTGCTGTACGCGTTTACACCTGCTAATTAAGCTTTCGATCGTTATATTTCCGTCACCGAACTGCTGGATAACTTTTGTTAGATCGTTGTATGTCACGGGGCTCCGGGGTCCGGGGTTTGCCATTTCGGTCTCGTCGCTTTCGCTGTCTTGGTCTGCCGATATGAGTCATCAAAATGTATTAGAGGTATTTTGGCGTCCTATTCGGCGCCTAGGTGGACGTATTGGCCTAATTGTGGTTCAATATTA
Source organism: Heteropelma amictum (assembly GCA_959613375.1). Lineage (NCBI taxonomy): Eukaryota > Metazoa > Arthropoda > Insecta > Hymenoptera > Ichneumonidae > Heteropelma > Heteropelma amictum. Next base: position 6,023,949 of record OY390727.1, read on the forward strand.
TATGTATTTTCTCGAGTTTTTCAATCTTTTATTATTATTATTATCATTTTCTGGTTGTAGTTATTGCAAGGATTCCGGGTCTACGTTTTTTTTCCTCCTTTTTTTATTACTATTTTGCTACACTCTTTTCAAAAAGGTAAATTCAGTAAGTTGATAATTTGTTTTTGCAAGTTTTGTGTGAGAACCAGTATAAATGTGTATATGCGCTAATTTCGAGAAGAGCGGTAGAAATGAGTTCTCATATACGAAAATTATTTTTGAGGCGCGCTGTAGCAGCGTGTCCGCCAGCGACTTTGTTGCCGGTCAGTGTAATAAAAGATCTGAATTCATAAATGAAAAAAATACTGTTGTATTTTATGTAAAATTTGCAAATAAAAGTATTTCTACAATTTCCCGTGTTAGACACATTGTTTCGGACGAAAAAAAATCGTAAACTTCGGAAATTTTTATTGGAACGTATAAGTTCGTATGTGTATGTTTACTTATTTCTATCTCTCTGCTCTTATGTGACTGCATATTTCATTCCACTGCCGGTGGAACTCAATAGCGCTAATGACTAGGACTAGCGCTAATGAAGTGGAGGAGATGGTCGAATTGCATTGTTCTGGACCGTGGGGCCATGGCTTAAGGATGCTGCGTGGGGAAATTGGAGGTGTTTATGTGTATGGGAATGAAGTGATAAGAGGTTTGCTGCAGGTGTAAGGTGTTGTGTGGGAAAGAAGTGGGCATAGGATAGGGCCGTTACACTGCATTGAGAAACACATTCATTTAGTATTGAATATCAAAATAACAAAATACTTCGAATCGGTTTCCGAAGTTTTTCCCGGGTCTCTAAAACCAAAACACAATTTTTTAATCCACTACGCAAGAGTGATGCGTTATTGCGGTCCCTTATAAAAAATATCGACGATTAGATTTGAAGCGAAACATCGAGAGGCTGAAATCTCATCTTGATCAGCGATAAGCCGCGTGAATGTTTGCAAAACTATCGCCATAAAACACCAATTGCGACAAAATTACCGATTTTTTAAAAATGAAACAGCTAAAACAATTGCCTTCAATTAAAAATCCATTAAAAACATTCGTTTGTTTGATTTAAAAGGATATTTTCATCTCTCTCCATTGTTACCCCCCACATTTGAAAAACGGATAAACATCAATACTATAAAAAAAGCATTGTATGAAGGGAAAATAATAAAAATGGGAACAATTGTTATGACTCCAAGCGAGGAAGAGCCGGTTCCAAATTTTTACAAAGTCGATAGTATTATCGTTGTAAGTAGACATGATGTCCATTTTGTTGTTAAAAAATTGCACTGCGTACTACTCGATGAGCATACAGGGAGTTACTCCTTGTATGGCGAAGTCTATTCGTGGCAGATTTTGAGTATGTGCCGTTTCTCAAATTTTATTATCTCGAATTTCGTGCGCGCAGCCACCGGTGTCAAATACATTATAAAATTTTTTTATTAGTTTGTCATTGTGTTCAATTCAAGAAAAGTTTTGTAATCATGCGTTGTTTTGCCATATACATTATTTCTAGGAAAATTTATCGTACTACAATTACTATATTGGATTTCCATCTCGCAACCCTATTGCGGATCTGTGGATGGAACAGAATAATATAAAAATCGCGATTAAAAAACAGGGACTGATCGTCGAAGGGTGAAAATTTGAAGTTGTATGTATTTTTCAATGCTAATTCATAAAAAATGAAAATAGAAAATTTTGTACAAAAAAATATATATTTACGGGTGGGTCACCCCCCTTATCATTTAGTGGTATGAAAAATAGATGTTGGCCGATTCTCAGACCTACCCGATAGGCACATAAAATTTCATACAAATCGGTCCAGCCGTTTCGGAGGAGTTTGGTAACAAACATTCCGACACGAGAATTTTATATATTAGAAAGAAGATATATTAGACTAATTCAAAAAATAAATTTTTTTTTCCTTCGGGATTCTTGTGCTACTGTTGGGCACTACTAAAAGAAAATTTTTCTAAAAAGATGGGCGCAGTCACTCAATTTTTAGTGGAGGCTATTTCGACTTTTTGTTATTTTTTTCATGATTTTACTTATTACATATTGTGACGTCCGTCGAAACTCCGTATTTCTTTTTTTTATCTTCGAGAAATTCTTTAGATGACGTTACAAGATCACACAGAACGTTTAGACTCTGTGACGTTATGTCACAGGTCGCCCCAACCTGCTCGCGTCGTAAGTCCACCACGCACGCCCCCCATTCCCTTCCTTCGTGATGTTCCCCTAGAGATCCCCGTTTACCGCGTAATTAATTTTAAGTCGTTCAATAATAGTATTATAGCTAGGCGGGTTTTGGCTCACTTGTAGGCGAGGGGGGCTGCGGGGCGCAGGGAAGCGCGCGCGGACGGTGGTAGCGGCAGGGGGGGGAATGGTGGGGAGTCTGAGAGGTTGGAGTGGGGGTGCTGGGGCCCGTGTGAGAGAGAGGGCGAATGTTGGAGAGAGATGGAGTGAGGTGTCAGGTAGATGGCTGTGGTGAGAGAGGGTGCAAGAGAGATGGAATGACAATGTCAAGAATAAGGATGGTCTAGGCCAGTGAAGCCAGATCGCGTGCAGAACTTACCCTCTCTCTAGTCCCCTACGCGCCCATCACACAATCAGAGAAGCGCGTGTCCGTGAGCAAGCGACGCTCGGACGCCGTCGGAAAGAGCCGAGCGCGGTCGAGAAACTTCGACCGCGGCTTCGGCAGCTACACCCATACATGGGGACGCTGAGCACGTTCATGTGGCGCGTAAGAGGACTAGAGAGAGGGTAAGTTCTGCACGCGATCTGGCTTCACTGGTCTAGGCAACACACCAGAATTGTCTGTCTCTCTTTCTTTTTATTAGGAGCTATTGTCATACACCTGTACATTAATTGTTTATATTTTATTGTTTGGAAGATTTTAACAGCCGTTCCCTCTCTCTCTCTCTCTCCCCCTTATCCACAATTCATAGCATGCGTTTGAGAATGAGGGCAAAGGTAGGAGAGAGAGATGGAGTGCAGCCCCAAGTGGATGGCTAGAGTGCGAGAGGGGGATGCAGGAGAAATGGAATGATATGTGGCCTAGGCAACAGATCAGAGTTGTCCCTCTCTTTCTCTTTTTTTGGAGCTATTGTCATACACCTGTGTACTAATTTTTCATTTCCTATTGTTTGGAATATTTTAAGAGTCGCTTCCGAAGATTGGGACGAGACAGTCGAGGTGACTGACATTTTGTCACTCGCCCTCTTATTGAGAATTATTATCGTCCATTTAACTCGTTAAGACAGGTTTGTCCAACTGGAAATCCATTGTGATCGCTAGTTAACTCCACGACGTCGAGATGTATGCAGTACACCCCTCTAAGAATCTTTGGGACTTGACGGTAAGCGAGTTGGATTCTATTCCAAAGGCTATGCTGGTAAGATATTGGTGGCGAGATATTCACATTGTATGGGATCGTTTACCGATACGCTATCGAATGGATAATGAAGTTAGGTCCTATCTTCTATGATATGAGCATTATAATAGGCCGGAAATGCGAGACCGTATTGATGGTACCCCACTATATCGTCGAGATTGTGACAAGTGTTTCTCAACATCGAACAGAGAAAAAATGTGATGCATTTTGGAGATGGAAATAGAGTTCGGTGTGGAATTATAAAACCTTAGGAGGCAAAGAATTTCATAACATAACGAGACAGACGAGCAGCCACGAAGACGAAAAGTTTGAGAGTAAAATTCATCGATATTTTGCTCCGAGTTGGAAGTGACCATCGAGACTTTCATCCGAAAAAAAATAATCTTGAGACTACTCCGCGGAAAATCTCTCGAAGACGATAAAAATGGTTTTTTCTAGTTTCAACAAAGTGGCCATCATGATTGACATTTTGCCAACAAAAAAATTGGCTGATTTTCTAGTTCAAATGGATCATCCAATAACAAACTTGAGAGCTGTGGAGACCAAATTTGGAAGGAGATACGTGGCAGATATTGGGATGGAATTATCTGTATTTCTGCCCGCACGTATCGCAAAAGCCTTAAACGGAGATGTGGCAATGTTCGAGAAGATGCTGGCTTCTGCACTCAGTGGACGACTCTACATGAATTACTTCGGAGGAAAATTCAACAGCATCGAATTCAAGGAGATGCAATAATTTTCTTTTTCATTATAAAAAAAAATTGTATATTTAATATCTATAAAATATATTGAATATGTATCGATAAGATGAAGAAGGAAGAGGAGGTGAAATAGATAAATAAATAACAAAAAGTGTGATTGAAATGAAAAAAAAATTGTATTCAGTTTATTTCATTTTCCTCAAAAAATCAATCCTTTGACATAGACCATGCGAGCGCGTTGCACCAAGGTTCGGATTATTGTTCCAGTGGCTTCATATAGTATATCACCAGTGTCCCGCTTCATTCCATGAAAGTTACGTTCCAGCCAGAGATTCGTTGTTTTGAACTTTGCTGGTATACTGTTCTATACACATGGGGATTTTATGAAGAATGTCAGGGGCTCGAGATTACCATCCACTTCCAAGATTGATATTTCTTTAAGGACAAAATCGTCGTCAAAACGCTTGAATCCTTGTAGATCGACGATGAATTCCATTTCGACTGCGACGCACTCGAATTATCATTGAGATCTTAATCTAATTATCTCACTCCTCCACTGATTGGATTGTACTCAACTATTCGATCATGGAGTATTAAACAGTATGCCGATGTCTGAGGCGGAATATTATTTTTCAATTCAAATTCGATGCGAACATCCACTGGTCAGGACTTTAGCGAGTCGTTCTGTTTTGAACAATCGATCACAACTAGCGGAGCATGCTTCAAAAAATCAGATTTACTCAGCCATGGTTCTGCCTCCTTACTGTAGTAGGTACTTTGTAAATTCGTGTACATCTGATAGAGCAGAGCGTATGGATTTTGATCAATATTAAAATTTAAATTCCTATATGGATAACATTGAGAATTAAGATATAATTTAATGTCTGTCAGATTACAATGATCGAATTTACTAGCATTTTTATCCTTCTTATTTTTTCGATTAGTCTGGAAAGCGAGAATGACATATCGAGGTTTCTCCAACTGAGTTGATGTTTTTACAGACCATACATGATTAGAGGTGGCGGGAATTAATGGATATTCATACAGCTCCCATGTACGGAAGCTCATGGGAATTGCCGCATCTTTAGTGATAAATTTTGAAAGTTGAATTTTTCGTTGATCTGACACTGTCACGTATGGCACGAGCCATTCGATTTTTTGCAGTACAAGTTTTAAATCCTCGTTGGCTGTTTGCGCAACAGCATTATCATCAGTTTTCGATCTCGATAGAATTAACTCATACTTGGCATTCACCACGACTTCACGGTAATCTTCCGCGAAACCAAGCAGCATACTCAGTGGTATACATATATCAGAGTTACCCGCCACGTCGACAATTTGCTTTGTTTCTTCAGTGTCGAGCCAGCTAGTATTCTCAAGCATGGAACTTTCTTTTTGGACTCAGAGATGAATAATCTTTCATGAAACTTGTGAGACCGACATTCTTGTTTCTGTCAATTTCTGCAGCATTCAGCTCATAGCGCACCTCTTCAAACAAGTGACAAATGGCATTGTTGACGAGACTCGTAGCAGTTGTTGGACTACCATTACTTTTCACCAATTTTCCCAATGTATGTAGCGAGCTCTGGCTGGGCAGTATACATTGATCTTGATTCCTTACGGAAATACGTATTTCATCACTATTATTAAATTATATGGATCCATATGGCTGATGAGCATGAATCTCGCAATGTGTTATAGATTCATAAAAAAGGATGGGTGTGTTGATGTTCACTATTTCCTCCTCCATTTTTTGTTCTTTTTATACGACAGATGCAAGCAACGTAGATAAAATAATCTTTTATACGCTTTTTCCACGAACCTTCAGACCCAAATTTCTCAAAAATTGAAGGTTCTGAGGTGTTAGCACTTTGCGTGTCAATTGATGACTGGCTGCCCATGTCGACTTATTACTATTTTTAAGGTTTCTGTTAGAAACAATCCCCATTTTTTATATGCGAACGAATGGTGATGACTTCACCACGGGAATTTACCAAATCACCGTCCTGGTCAACGATTTTAAGCTGATTGCTATCTATAACTCTGCTTGTGATTGGCAGATAAATAACATGTGATGGCACTTCGATGATTTTATATTCCGGCGGTACCGTAGGGAAAAATGCATGAATTGTGTGCACTTTTCGCTTATTGACGTATGCACCACTTGTAATGCTACACTCGACACGCAAAGCGTTTACTTTGAGAATGGCTACTGCAAGGTCTGACTTGTGTTTTTTATTTGCTTCCAGCTTTCGTTGCGTGAATCCCAGCAAACGTCCAATTGAATCATCGGGCATGAAATTTATATCACAAATTTCATTGCACAAAGTATTATTATTCGGTTTGATGGAAATATTTTTATTTGACAACTCGGATTGTACATATGCTTCAATATCCTCTATTTCATAACTACCAGTAGGTATGGTCAATACGTCATTTCCCACATAAAACTTATTATTTCCAACATCTATATTGGGTATATAATTAAATGTTAATAATTCTACGAGACCGAGGGTATAGTTTTTATGCGGTAAAAGCTCTATTGGTGAAAAATATTGTGCATCGAGTATGGAAGATGTTCCAGATATTGTCAATGTAAAACTATCATCCATGATGGTGAATTGACAACTAACTCTGTTGTATCATTGTATCCTACATATACAGGGTGATTCGGTATAGGTAGTGCATCCGACACCTACGTATTCCAGGCTATATTCTGAACAAAATGACTTGGGCGTTTTAAAAAATACTAAATAGCTTTTAAATAGGAAGCAATAGAATTCTAGAATTCTCGACCAATCAGAGTTGCTGTTTCATTCATGATCGGAGACGCCTCAGGACCGGGTAATCAAGGCTCCGATTCGAAAAATTCGAAAGAGCGACAGAGTTCAGGCAGAATTTCGTTTCGCGAGCCCGGAAGTCTTTTGTTCCAACCGAAGTTTGCTGTCCCTCTCGATCGAATCATGTATCATACGACCGGTCGGCATTTGTCATTTATTCAATGAATTGTGCTGCGAAGTCCATTTATTTAATGTCGAAAACATTTTTCTTATGCAAGCATAGATCATTGATGATTCGTGCGTCTAATGCTTCGCCTCTTTCTCACGAGTAATTGTATTTATACTGGAAGTCTACAGTACTCTGCAAAAAATGTTTGATAATTGTAAATGATTTAAGAATCGAAGGTAACGACGCTCGATTCTCATGTGGCACAGCTTTCACGAAAAAAACTATTTCGCGTGTCTCATGCATCCGGCTTCATCCCACATGCTTTTTTGTGTGTACTGAGGCTCTGCAGTACTCGGTAAGAAACGATAGACAACCGTGGACGATTAAAGGAAGAGAGTCAACAATGCTTGATTCTGATGTGTCACAGCGTGCACAAAAAGAATTATGTCGTGCGTCCAAAGCTTCAGGCTCTTTCTCACGAGTTATTTTATTTATGCTGGAACTTTGTAGTACTCTGAAAAAAACGCTGGACAATCGTAATCGATAAAAGGATCATAGGTAACGATGCTCGATTTTCATGTTTCAGCTTCAACGAAGATAATGTTTCCACATGTCTGAAGCTTCCGGCTACTTCTCACACGTATTTTCATATACACTAGAACTCTCTGGTACTTGGAAAAAAATAATAGACAACCATAGCTGCTCGACAGATCGGAACTAACGATCCTCGATTCTTATCTGACGCAGCTTCCAGGGATTAAACTATTTCGCGAGTATCATGCTTCCGGCTCCTTCCCACATGTATTTTCGTGTGATCTGAGACGCTACAGTCCTCGGAAAAAACGTGAGATATCCGTGGACAATTAGAGGAAAAGAATCAACAATGCTCGATTCTCATGTGGCATATCTTTCACGAAAAAAACTATTTCGCAAGTCTCATGCTTCCTGCTTCTTTCCACATGCATTTTTGTGTGTACTGAGGCTCTGCAGTACTCGGTAAGAAACGATAGACAACCGTGGTCGATTAAAGGAAGAGAGTCAACAATGCTAGATTCTGATGTGTCACAGCGTGCACAAAAAGAATTATTTCGTGTGTCCAAAGCTTCAGGCTCTTTCTCACGAGTTATTTTATTTATGCTGGAACTTTGCAGTACTCTAAAAAAAATGCTGGACAATCGTAATCGATAAAAGGATCATAGGTAACGATGCTCGATTTTCTTGTGTCATAGCTTCAACGTAGATAATGTTTCCACATGTCTGAAGCTTCCGGCTACTTCTCACACGTATTTTCATATACACTAGAACTCTCTGGTACTTGGAAAAAAATAATAGACAACCATAGCTGCTCGACAGATCGGAACTAACGATCCTCGATTCTTATCTGACGCAGCTTCCAGGGATTAAACTATTTCGCGAGTATCATGCTTCCGGCTCCTTCCCACATGTATTTTCGTGTGATCTGAGACGCTACAGTCCTCGGAAAAAACGTGAGATATCCGTGGACAATTAGAGGAAAAGAATCAACAATGCTCGATTCTCATGTGGCATAGCTTTCACGAAAAAAACTATTTCGCAAGTCTCATGCTTCCTGCTTCTTTCCACATGCATTTTTGTGTGTACTGAGGCTCTGCAGTACTCGGTAAGAAACGATAGACAACCGTGGACGATCAAAGGAAGAGAGTCAACAATGCTTGATTCTGATGTGTCACAGCGTGCACAAAAAGAATTATTTCGTGCGTCCAAAACTTCAGTCCACGGTTGTCTATCGTTTCTTACCGAGTACTGCAGAGCCTCAGTACACACACAAAATGCATGTGGAAAGAAGCAGGAAGCATGAGACTTGCGAAATAGTTTTTTTCGTGAAAGCTATGCCACATGAGAATCGAGCCATTGTTGATTCTTTTCCTCTAATTGTCCACGGATATCTCACGTTTTTTCCTGAGGGACTGTAGCGTCTCAGATCACACGAAAATACATGTGGGAAGGAGCCGGAAGCATGATACTCGCGAAATAGTTTAATCCCTGGAAGCTGCGTCAGATAAGAATCGAGGATCGTTAGTTCCGATCTGTCGAGCAGCTATGGTTGTCTATTATTTTTTTCCAAGTACCAGAGAGTTCTAGTGTATATGAAAATACGTGTGAGAAGTAGCCGGAAGCTTCAGACATGTGGAAACATTATCTACGTTGAAGCTATGACACATGAAAATCGAGCATCGTTACCTATGATCCTTTTATCGATTACGATTGTCCAGCATTTTTTTTAGAGGACTGCAAAGTTCCAGCATAAATAAAATAACTCGTGAGAAAGAGCCTGAAGCTTTGGACGCACGAAATAATTCTTTTTGTGCACGCTGTGACACATCAGAATCTAGCATTGTTGACTCTCTTCCTTCAATCGTCCACGGTTGTCTATCGTTTCTTACCGAGTACTGCAGAGCCTCAGTACACACAAAAATGCATGTGGAAAGAAGCAGGAAGCATGAGACTTGCGAAATAGTTTTTTTCGTGAAAGATATGCCACATGAGAATCGAGCATTGTTGATTCTTTTCCTCTAATTGTCCACGGATATCTCACGTTTTTTCCGAGCACTGTAGCGTCTCAGATCACACGGAAATACATGTGGGAAGGAGCCGGAAGCATGATACTCGCGAAATAGTTTAATCCCTGGAAGCTGCGTCAGATAAGAATCGAGCATCGTTAGTTCCGATCTGTCGAGCAGCTATGGTTGTCTATTATTTTTTTCCAAGTACCAGAGAGTTCTAGTGTATATGAAAATACGTGTGAGAAGTAGCCGGAAGCTTCAGACATGTGGAAACATTATCTTCGTTGAAGCTATGACACATGAAAATCGAGCATCGTTACCTATGATTCTTTTATCGATTACGATTGTCCAGCATTTTTTTTAGAGTACTGCAAAGTTCCAGCATAAATAAAATAACTCGAGAGAAAGAGCCTGAAGCTTTGGACACACGAAATAATTCTTTTTGTGCACGCTGTGACACATCAGAATCTAGCATTGTTGACTCTCTTCCTTTAATCGTCCACGGTTGTCTATCGTTTCTTACCGAGTACTGCAGAGCCTCAGTACACACAAAAAAGCATGTGGGATGAAGCACGAAGCATGAGACTTGCGAAATAGTTTTTTTCGTGAAAGCTATGCCACATGAGAATCGAGCATTGTTGATTCTTTTCCTCTAATTGTCCACGGATATCTCACGTTTTTTCCGAGGACTGTAGCGTCTCAGATCACACGGAAATACATGTGGGAAGGAGCCGGAAGCATGATACTCGCGAAATAGTTTAATCCCTGGAAGCTGCGTCAGATAAGAATCGAGCATCGTTAGTTCCGATCTGTCGAGCAGCTATGGTTGTCTATTATTTTTTTCCAAGTACCAGAGAGTTCTAGTGTATATGAAAATACGTGTGAGAAGTAGCCGGAAGCTTCAGACATGTGGAAACATTATCTTCGTTGAAGCTATGACACATGAAAATCGAGCATCGTTACCTATGATCCTTTTATCGATTACGATTGTCCAGCATTTTTTTTAGAGTACTGCAAAGTTCCAGCATAAATAAAATAACTCGTGAGAAAGAGCCTGAAGCTTTGGACACACGAAATAATTCTTTTTGTGCACGCTGTGACACATCAGAATCTAGCATTGTTGACTCTCTTCCTTTAATCGTCCACGGTTGTCTATCGTTTCTTACCGAGTACTGCAGAGCCTCAGTACACACAAAAAAGCATGTGGGATGAAGCACGAAGCATGAGACTTGCGAAATAGTTTTTTTCGTGAAAGCTATGCCACATGAGAATCGAGCATTGTTGATTCTTTTCCTCTAATTGTCCACGGATATCTCACGTTTTTTCCGAGGACTGTAGCGTCTCAGATCACACGAAAATACATGTGGGAAGGAGCCGGAAGCATGATACTCGCGAAATAGTTTAATCCCTGGAAGCTGCGTCAGATAAGAATCGAGGATCGTTAGTTCCGATCTGTCGAGCAGCTATGGTTGTCTATTATTTTTTTCCAAGTACCAGAGAGTTCTAGTGTATATGAAAATACGTGTGAGAAGTAGCCGGAAGCTTCAGACATGTGGAAACATTATCTTCGTTGAAGCTATGACACATGAAAATCGAGCATTGTTACCTATGATCCTTTTATTGATTACGATTGTCCAGCATTTTTTTCAGAGTACTGCAAAGTTCCAGCATAAATAAAATAACTCGTGAGAAAGAGCCTGAAGCTTTGGACGCACGAAATAATTCTTTTTGTGCACGCTGTGACACATCAGAATCAAGCATTGTTGACTCTCTTCCTTTGATCGTCCACGGTTGTCTATCGTTTCTTACCGAGTACTGCAGAGCCTCAGTACACACAAAAATGCATGTGGAAAGAAGCAGGAAGCATGAGACTTGCGAAATAGTTTTTTTCGTGAAAGCTATGCCACATGAGAATCGAGCATTGTTGATTCTTTTCCTCTAATTGTCCACGGATATCTCACGTTTTTTCCGAGGACTTTAGCGTCTCAGATCACACGAAAATACATGTGGGAAGGAGCCGGAAGCATGATACTCGCGAAATAGTTTAATCCCTGGAAGCTGCGTCAGATAAGAATCGAGGATCGTTAGTTCCGATCTGTCGAGCAGCTATGGTTGTCTATTATTTTTTTCCAAGTACCAGAGAGTTCTAGTGTATATGAAAATACGTGTGAGAAGTAGCCGGAAGCTTCAGACATGTGGAAACATTATCTTCGTTGAAGCTATGACACATGAAAATCGAGCATCGTTACCTATGATCCTTTTATCGATTACGATTGTCCAGCATTTTTTTCAGAGTACTGCAAAGTTCCAGCATAAATAAAATAACTCGTGAGAAAGAGCCTGAAGCTTTGGACGCACGAAATAATTCTTTTTGTGCACGCTGTGACATATCAGAATCAAGCATTGTTGACTCTCTTCCTTTGATCGTCCACGGTTGTCTATCGTTTCTTACCGAGTACTGCAGAGCCTCAGTACATACAAAAATGCATGTGGAAAGAAGCAGGAAGCATGAGACTTGCGAAATAGTTTTTTTCGTGAAAGCTATCCCACATGAGAATCGAGCATTGTTGATTCTTTTCCTCTAATTGTCCACGGATATCTCACGTTTTTTCCGAGGACTGTAGCGTCTCAGATCACACGAAAATACATGTGGGAAGGAGCCGGAAGCATGATACTCGCGAAATAGTTTAATCCCTGGAAGCTGCGTCAGATAAGAATCGAGGATCGTTAGTTCCGATCTGTCGAGCAGCTATGGTTGTCTATTATTTTTTTCCACGTACCAGAGAGTTCTAGTGTATATGAAAATACGTGTGAGAAGTAGCCGGAAGCTTCAGACATGTGGAAACATTATCTTCGTTGAAGCTGACACATGAAAATCGAGCATCGTTACCTATGATCCTTTTATCGATTACGATTGTCCAGCGTTTTTTTCAGAGTACTACAAAGTTCCAGCATAAATAAAATAACTCGTGAGAAAGAGCCTGAAGCTTTGGACGCACGACATAATTCTTTTTGTGCACGCTGTGACACATCAGAATCAAGCATTGTTGACTCTCTTCCTTTAATCGTCCACGGTTGTCTATCGTTTCTTACCGAGTACTGCAGAGCCTCAGTACACACAAAAAAGCATGTGGGATGAAGCCGGATGCATGAGACACGCGAAATAGTTTTTTTCGTGAAAGCTGTGCCACATGAGAATCGAGCGTCGTTACCTTCGATTCTTAAATCATTTACAATTATCAAACATTTTTTGCAGAGTACTGTAGACTTCCAGTATAAATACAATTACTCGTGAGAAAGAGGCGAAGCATTAGACGCACGAATCATCAATGATCTATGCTTGCATAAGAAAAATGTTTTCGACATTAAATAAATGGACTTCGCAGCACAATTCATTGAATAAATGACAAATGCCGACCGGTCGTATGATACATGATTCGATCGAGAGGGACAGCAAACTTCGGTTGGAACAAAAGACTTCCGGGCTCGCGAAACGAAATTCTGCCTGAACTCTGTCGCTCTTTCGAATTTTTCGAATCGGAGCCTTGATTACCCGGTCCTGAGGCGTCTCCGATCATGAATGAAACAGCAACTCTGATTGGTCGAGAATTCTAGAATTCTATTGCTTCCTATTTAAAAGCTATTTAGTATTTTTTAAAATGCCTAAGTCATTTTGTTCAGAATATAGCCTGGAATACGTAGGTGTCGGATGCACTACCTATACCGAATCACCCTGTATAGCGTATACTTATTATTACGATGTAACTGATTACAAAGGAATTCTAGACACAAATGACCGCATTCAATACCATCAAAATCTTGATATCTGTTATAATTATAATTAACGCTACCAACATCGAAATATTTCCTAAGTTCGGGCGGTGGTTGAAGATTGCCAAAACTATCAAAGTAAATGACTTTCTTGTCAGACTTTCGAATGCAACCCAGTGTGTACCAGGTCCAACATATTCGTCTAAATTTACAATAGCCGATTCGCATTTGACTGGTCCATTTGACGGTAGTCTGTCGCGCATGTATACTCCACGAAAGTGCGGAATCCTCATGATTTTTGCATATTTTAGTAAATCGACATCGGTAAGTCGTTGATGAGGTAGCGTCACTTCATGTTTTTTTATGGTGGCGTGATGTAAAGACCAAGCTCCCGCTTGTATGGTTTTAAATGCAATCCCTTGCCCAATGCTATAGCCTCAATCGTTTGATTATGTCGCTTATTCTCGTCCAACTCCCTTTTAGCAGCTTGAACAGCACCAGCAGCTCTAGCTATACTAGCCACACCACCAGTCAATGCGCCAGCAGCGCTTAGACCAGCAAAAATTGGTATGAGAAATTGTAAGAAACCTCCAATCTTCTTTGGAACAGGCAGAACGAGTGGTGTATGTAATTTACGTTTCTTCATAATTGCTCTCTTGACAATCGCTCGAGCACCCTTTAGAGCACTTTTAATAACAATCATTGGATCATTGCCGCGAGTCATTGTTTTCTTCGCAGCATTGATAATGTTTTTCCAGCCCGCACTCTGGTGTCCCATACCAAATTTTCTCGTAGTTTTCATAAATATTGCCATACCCTAGGCACTTGCTTTCTCACCAATACTAGCGTGTTTAGCGAGAACTCGGTGCCAAGCTTGTTCACTTAGCACTTTATCAGCCAGATGTCGTGCTTCGAGATTGTTTGGATTTTGTGAATACGCAATGTCGTGTTGCTTACATGCTTCATCCAGGGGATTTATACCTTGATCGCCACGTGCGAGACGCTTGCTCAATCTTGTGCTACGTCCACAATATTAATAACCAGGTAAATGTAGTTCAATGGGGAGTTTGTTACTTAAACCATTGACTACTCCTTTTTCACGCTTGCTCATGCTCGCACAGAGTCTCGTACTCGACTAATGAATAGATATTATAAAACATAATTTTATATCATAATCGCGTTAGTTGCGATGAAGATGGGTTCGAGAGCAGGACAACTACCGGTAATGAATTTCGATGAATTTACCCGCGGAGAGGGAAAGAAAAAAAAGCGTCATGGTGATTTATTGCCTAATACGATTCGTGCAATATTCTGCGGCCCATCAAACTGTGGAAAAACCAACGCATTACTTACCCTCATAATACACCCCAATGGATTACGATTTGAAAACATCTACCTTTATTCTAATCGTCGGGGCAGCCAAAATATAAATTGCTCGAACGTCTACTCGAGCCAGTGAGCGAAGTTCAATATTATACATTCAATGGGCATGAACAAGTCCTATCACCAAGTGAGGCACGACCCCACTCGCTAATTATCTTTGATGATGTAGCTTGTGAAAAACAGGATAATATGAGATCTTTCTTTGCCATGGGACGACACGAAATAGTTGACAGTTATTATCTGTGTCAAACCTATTCTCGTATTCCTAAACATCTCATACGTGATAATGCAAATTTCGTGGTATTATTCAAGCAGGATGAAGTGAATCTTAAGCATGTGTATAATGATCATGTAAATACAGATATGACGTATACAAAATTTAAACATCTGTGCTCAGAATGTTGGAATTCCGAGAAGTATGGATTCATGACAATTGACAAAGATAGCGATATTGTTGGTGGTCGATATAGAAAAGGTTTCGATCATTTTCTCAGCATAAAATAATCATGCTTTATGCAAAAAGAGACGGTATGGTCTGCGACACAAGATGAAGTACGCACAGCTGTTGAAGGAAAAAGACGTCTTGCATCAACTTGTAGAAGTAAGTGATGCAATCAGACGAAAACATCGAATTTTGAAAACGGGGAAAGATGATATCGAACAGACTAGACAGAAAGTTTTCGAACCAATAGTGACACCATTGAAGAAACTAATTTCAAACAGAGAAGTGGTCAACGGTGAAATTAACGATGAAGTGAAGAATGAAAGAATTAAAAAAGAGGAAAAGGATGAACAAGAAACTGGTGGTTATGAAAAAATGGAGAGTGACTCGCCCCTGGGGAATGTTTCTTTCAAATCGGTATATGAAGACGCTACCGATGACAACGACGATGATGATGATAATGATATTGATATTAGTGAAAAGCCCATTGATAATGATGCTGATACTCGCACCGGTGATATACATGATATATCAGTTGATACTGCCGATGAATTAGTGAATGAGTATCTTGTATTGTTGGAAACAAATAGAAAGACCGGTATGGATGTTTATATGCTGTGCGACAACTCGCTCACAAGAAATTAATGATTGGCGATTCCCCAATCATTTTCGATGCTCATCAGATCCGCGTGAAAAATCAAGATTATCCGAAAACTGTTGGATTGGTGGAGTTATTGTTCAAAAAGAAGCCTGATGCCGAAACCCTCACTCAAGAGGATCTGGAAAATTATGGAAATATTGTCATCGCCACGAATGCACATAGAAAATATTATGAAACGACTGGAGCAATGCGAAACAATAATAGTTTCAAATACAAGACGTATATCGCCAACATAGCATCTATCCGAACCGGTCAAGGCATGCATAAAACGGCGGCAAATGGTACTAAATTTGATTATGTTTATTGGGATGATCCTAATGAGTTGGTAGATCGTTTAAGATTACTTGTAGCATCGCAGTCTGCTGGAAATCTATCACATTCAAATGAAATTCTATCGATTGTTAAGGAATTACGAGAAGCTGAAATCATTTATTAATACAATCATCTTAGTTATTTGATACATTTGCAAGATGAGTGTTGACGTATTTGGACGACAGTTGGTGAGAAGAGGTGTAATTAGAAATAATATACCTGGAAGTCGCGGCCCCCCTGGTGAAAGATTCAGATTGACTCCCGATGGTCAATATGACATGAACAATAGACGATTGTGTAATCTCCCCGACCAGTTGAACAACACGATGCCGTGTCGGTAAAAGTTATGCAAAGTGTTGTGGAGCAAGAAGTTCGTTTCATTTATAATGTTACAGCGTCCATGCTCAATGACATCGATGATCATGATATTATGATTCGATCTCTCGAAAAGAATCTCGAGGCTCATATGAAACATCAAACTGAAATCGATGAATCGTTTGAAGATCTCACAACACGCAATTCAGAGCTCATTGTACATCAAGACGAGAGACTGACAGCATTGGAGAGAGATAGAAGTGAAATTGATAGACAAATGATTGTCAGTCTAGAGTCTAGTGTAAATGAGAAATTTAAGCAGATTGGGATTGTCAATAAAACAGTGCAAGAGTTGATTTTTCGAAATTCTCAAGTAATTGGTGCTTTGGAAGCCTGTCTCAACGCTCTGGAAAATGGACGAAAAAAAGGAGGCTCTGGTGCGCGAGCTACATAAACCGGCGCGACGGAATTATCCACGTCGACATGTTGACATTCGTGGTTTAGATGAGACCTGGCAAGCTGACCTCGTGGACATGTCATCCTATGCGCAACAAAACTCCAAATACAAGTTTTTACTTACCATCATTGATACAATCTCCAAGTTCGCCTTCGCTGTACCCATCAAGAGCAAGTCTGGCAAACATACAGCGACCGCAATGGAATCCTTACTTACTAAGGGACGCATACCGAAAAATTTGCAAGTCGATCGAGGCACAGAGTTTTGTAATAAAGATTTTAAATCGTTAATGAAAAAATTCGATATTCACATGTATTCGACATACAGTAATTTGAAGGCCTTGATTTGTGAACGCTTCAATCGTACAGTGAAAAATAGAACGTGGATAAACTTCAGTCTTCGTGGCTACAAATGTTTTTTTTTTATTTTTCTCGTTGAAATGTCGTTAATACGATAGGCTAACTTGCATTACCGAATGTCGAAAAGTGGGGCGGGCAGGTTTTCTCAAACGAAAAAGTGACACCGAAATGCAACGGTTTTCGGCGGTGCATCGTCGGTGCACGGGATTCTCGTAACACTTAAGTAACCCATTATTCGGAGGGTATTTTCACACAACTTTTCACGGAAGCTCGGCGAAATCAGTCGAGTGCTTTCGGAGATATCGCCCTTTACTCATTCCGACTTTCAAAACGGCGTATGTCCACTCCCAATTGTCGGACAACATTTTTAAGGGTGGTTTCGGATTCGGCGAAGTATATACTATCACCTTATCGTTACAAGATAATCCGCTGAAATAGCATTGCATATCTTTTTTCGCAATTTTCAAAAATGTTCACCTCGGCGAAATACACTTTTTTGCAAAAGTCGACGCCATTTTGTTTTTTATCGTCCGATCGAGGTGGGACTGAAACCATTCGCAAGCTAACTAAATTTCCTATGCACCCTCATTTTTTCCAAATTTTTTATCGACTATTCGCGACGTGCTCCGAAAAAATCAAAGTGATCCCTAACTTTCGCTCACCACTGTATATTACCCCTTCCGCAAAGCACGTGCGTTTCTTCGCGCTCTTTTGCCGGCGTCTAAATCGATCGATATTTTGATCCATTTTCGTCATCGTCGCGACACCTGTGTGTTGTTGTTGACGTTCTGTTGATCGAGGTCGATAATTGTTGACCGAATACTGCGTGATGTTCAGAGATGGCGCGAGAGTCTTGCCGCGGTTATTACGGCTGCCCTTTTGAGTTTGTATTTCGTTTTTGCGTTTTTCGCCGTGTCCTGCGGGAAGTATCGCTTGGCGCATTATTTGTTGGGTCCTTTGTTGTCTCCTTGCTGTTCGTTGTGAGGGCGTTATCTTTTTCCTTTTCCTCTTCTTTCTTTTGTTGTACGTAACGACGTAGTAAGCTGCCGTGAAATTTTCCCCTCTCTCTTTTTGTTTCTGGATCAACGAGGAGGTATGTCGCGATCCCTACACATTTTTTTATTTTATAAGGCCCTTCGTAGAGTGGCATGAACTTCGCGATCCGCTGATTACTTGGATCCGAAACGTTCAGTGCTCGTACTAGCACTAATTCTCCCTCTTCGAAGTTTGTTGTGCGATGTGCTGCATTGAAGCGTTCGGCTCATCGTTTTCCTCGATGGATGATTTTTTCTTTTACCAATTTTAGTTTTTCATCGTAGGTCATTGTGTCCTGTGACGAGCCTTCGTCTGCTAGGATCCATTTTCTCCAAATACGGTACGGTTTTCGTTGCAGCTGTATCTTTCTAGGGGTAAATTCCGTGGTTTCATGTGGTACGTCATTTATACAATCCTGAACTATGGGTGTCCAGCGGCACCATCCTGCATGTTTCTCTTCCAGAAAGGTACGAAAGAATCGTCCAAGTTCGCGGTTCACCCGTTCAACGATGTTCCCTTGCGGATGTCGAATTGACGAGAATATGCCTTTGATTTCTTGTTTTCGGAGGAATTCCGTCCAGGCTGACGCTGTAAATTGCGTTCCATGATCGAATTGTAATCGCCTCGGCTTGCCGTACTTTGGAATGTAGTCCTCGAGTATTTTTTTTATTGTCAGGCTGTGTTCGCTTTTTTCAACGGATATAGTACCACGAATTTCGTAAATGCGTCGATATTAACGAGGATGTGGCGTACGTTCGTGAGATATACGTTCGGAATTTTTGCACTGCTCAGACGACGGCCAGGAGTTCTTTTTCTGTGGTTGTATATCCGACTTCCGCTCCTTTCAGCGTGCGGCCGGCGAACGAAATTACTCGGTCTTCGCTTTTGATTTCTTGTGAGAGTGTTGCGCCGAGTGCATAATCACTCGCATCGGTTGTGAGCGTGTATGGAACGTTGGCAGCCGGATGCTGTAGCAACACAGATGTGGTGAATAACTTCTTCACATTCTGGAAGGCCATTTCAATGTCGTCGTCCCATTCCCATTGTTTGCCTTTATTCAGGAGGCTAAGTAGGGCTACGGTCGTCTCTGCGTGCCGACTGGTGAATCGTGTATAGTAGTTTACGAGGCCGAAGAAACCTCGGAGCTGTTTGAGGTTCTTCGGGCTTGGAAATTCATGTATCGCTCTGATTTTGTCCTCCTGCGGCCGTATTCCCTTTGTCGTGAGAACGTGCCCTAAAAATGGTACTTCCTGAGAAAAAAACTTTGATTTCTTGAAGTTTAGCGACATATTATGTCCTCTTATTGTCCGGAACAGTTTCTCAAGATGATCTAGATGTTGCTTATGCATGCACGAGTGACACAACAGGTCGTCGACGAAGTTGATGACGCTCTGTCCCATATTCTGAAGTACCACATCGAGTCCCCGTATTAAACTCGCGGTGCTCGTTTTTAGTCCGAACGGTGTTACCGTAAATTGGTAACACTTGCCGTCGAACTGAAAGGCTGTGTACGGGCGTGACTCCTCATATAAAGGGATCTGCCAGAAACTGCTTGTCATGTCGAGGCTCGACATTACGGTTTTTCCACCACATCTTTGGAAAATTTCGTCGACCGGTGGTGCGTTGTCGTGGTCATTTACTAAATATTCATTTAATTGTCGTGCATCTAGACAGAGCCGTACGCTCCCATCCCTTTTTATGACGGTGACCAAGGGATTGATGTACTGACTCACGGCTCGTTCGATTACCCCGTGGCTAATCATTCGCTGGATTTCTGTGGCTGCCTTCTCGCGGTACTGTATCGGTACCGGATATGACCTCTTAATGTACCGTTCGGGATTCTTCAGAATCAATCGGTGGATGTAAGCTGACATCCGGCCTGGCGCTTTTTGAAATATATCTCGATGTACACCCACGAGCTCTTTAAATCTTACCGCAATATTATGGGGTAAGACTGTGCATTCCGATATCTTCGTGTCGACTTCCTCCTCGGTTAATTCTTGGATTTCCGGTTCTGATGGGCTTCTTTCAATCTGCATTATCAATGGCTCATGATTATCTGAAAGGTCCTTGATCTCGATCCACCGTCCTTCATGGATCTGTTTTACCGTCCGTCGTTCAACCCTCAGTATCCCTTTATGCATGTCGATCTCGACAGTTTGATCCTGTTCCTTTTGCTTTTGATTCCTTTCTTCGCTACAAAGCTGATGCGATAATATAAGCTTTTGTTCCGTTTCGTCGGCCATTTCTTTAATTTTCCTTGCTAATTCTCGTCGTGCTTCGTCTTTCACGATAGCGGCGCGGGAGATACAGGTCTCTTCATTCTTTTTCAGCTGGACTCGGAAACGATTATTGTCCTTTTGTCGTTCTGTATTGACGTCTTTAACTGCTCGGACAACCGCTGCGAGATGTGGATCTACTTCCGGTCTCCGTGATTGTCTATTGTATGTCCGATTTCCGGTTTCCTCCATTATTTGTGCATTCGTCGGCTCGATTATACTTTGACTTTCGTCGAAAGTGGTTTCGGCCGCACTGTCGCCATCTATTGGTGGTGCAATCATCGAAACTCGGCCGATAATTTCACGATCGTGTCGTCGGGCTTCTTCCAGCATTCCATCTGCTGTCGTAGATTCCCATTGTAGGGATCGGCCCTGTCTTGTATCGGCCATCTTATTTAACCGTTTGCCGTTTGTGTTTCTCTACTATGATCGAGTCCCTGTTCGGGCGCCAAAATGTAACGTATCCAGTTCTGGTTACATTTAAAATTTGTTTGTTCAGACTCGATCAGGGAGTAGATTAAATTAACTTCAGGTAAAATTGGTAAAACAAGATGTATTCTTAAATTAATAGTGTGTGTACAATGTTTTCTGGTTTGTGTCTTGATGTAACGGTAAGTATTTATCCCGTTGTTCGCTTTCTTATAATCTTATTCGTATACTTAAACTACTAACAAGGTTCGGAAATCGGTTCTCGTGACTTTATATAATTTTAAAATCGTCGCGCGGTTATGTGTGGCTCGCAAAGAAACGCTCGCAGTACCCCCTCTCTCTTGCGAAACGCGGCAGCTTTCGAACTGGGTGAGCACGGTGCCCCCTTTCTCTTTTCAAAATGTTCGCGCGTGGGTCCGGTGACCTTGGAGCGTACGTACTGCCCTCGGACGGCGCTTTATTGAAGCGCGTTCGTCGCGCACTGGCGAGCGGTCCGCCTTAACGCTTTCAAAGGTTTTGCGCGTTGGTCCAATGACCTTGGAGCGTACGTGCTGCCTTCGTTCGGCAAATGATGGAAGTTCGGCCGCTGCGTGCTGCCGAGCAGTCGCCTTACTATTTCAAATGTTTCGCGCGTTGTCACAAGATCTACGGCGCAACTCGAATGTCGTGTTGATCGCTCGGCTGTGACTAATGTACCAATGGCGCCGTCTGCGCTCGCGTGGTGACGTGCGCCTGTCACTTTTCGTGATCTCGACCGGTGAGATTCTTTTTAATATATGTGTAAAGACTCACGGTGTTTTCGTGTGTGATGTAGTGACGTGTCGTCCCGTGTTGTGTGTTGTGTGTTGTGTGTGTTGTCACGTCACGTCCGTCCCGTGTAAGGTGTGCTCGTGCGTCCCTTCGTTTCTCCTGTCTCGACTCAGCACCTATTTCTTTCTCTCGCCCAGCTGACTTTGACAGCTGTCAAAAACGTGGTTTTCGTAGATTCCTCGTGTGATTCTCGTATCCGTTCGCACGTTTTTCTGATCCCTCTGTTTTCCTTCCTTCGCAGGTAAGTACTCCCTAGAGCCTTCAGTACTCGTCGTGGTCACAGTACGCCGTGAACACTCGGAATGACGATCCCCACCTGTATTAACTCACGAGGAGTTAGTGCTCCGTGTGCTGTCGTATCTCGAGTTGTTCAAAACTTTACAAGTACTCGATTTCCTCGGGCTTTCGCCTTCGTACTCCCTGAGTATCGTAGAGTTTTTCCCGAACTCTATCTCTAATACGAATCACTTTCCGTTCGTTCGCGTACCGAGAGACCGTCTTACAACCAGGGCCAGATCGTCCTCGCCGGTACACTACTTCCACGTAGGTGATGCCGTAATTCGAGACTGTGACACTTTCGTGCACGGTGCTCCTGTGTCTCGAGTTGTTCAAGACCGTACGACCACTCGATTTCCTCGGGCTTTCGCCTTCGTACTCCCTGAGTATCGTAGAGTTTTTTTCAAACTCTAACTCGGATACGTATCACTGTCAGTTCGTTCGCGTACCGAGAGACCATCTTATAATCAGGGCCAGATCGTCCTCGTCGGTACACTACTTCCACGTAGGTGATGCCGCAAATCGAGCGTGTGACACTTTCGTGCACTGGACTCAGCTTCTTGAGAGTTAGCATGTAATGCTCTGTTCAACCTCTCCAGACCGAGTCTAGTTTTCTGTTCCCTTGCTCCCCTATTTATACTTGATTTCAATTGTTTAAATATCCCTTCCCTGTGTCTATTTGTTTACCTTAATATTGTTAATTTTTGCCCTTCCCCAATTATTTCATTTCTGTGTGTGTCGATGTTTTGTTTTCGTCGACTTTTGTTTCTGTGTGTGTCGTGTCGGTGATTGTTAAGTGTTGACTTTTATAAATGTTTAATTTTTTCGGTGTTTTTTCCTTGTTTCTTGTAACTGGGTTGCTAAATTTTTTACGTAATCTTCATATGTTAATAAATTATTGAGATGGTAAACAAGCTTCTCTGCCTAGAACAATTCTATATGGGGTGAATTTTGTACCTTCATGTACACTTGCATTATATGCAAATGTTGCTAATCGTAACCATTTATGCCAGTCTTTTTTGTTGGTGTAATGTTTGAGGTAATCCGTCAAGACTTGGTGACTTCTTCCAAGCGATTCGTTAGATTGCAGGTGAAATGCAGTTGTTTTAATTTGTTTGATTTTCAATACTTTCGTCAATTGTTTCACTATTTTGCCAATGAATGCTGCTCCTTGATCGGTTAATATAACTTTTGGACAACCGAACAGGCATATAAAGTCGGTCACTAATGCGTAAGCGATTTCGTTAGTGGTTGCGGGTACTAAAGGAATAGCGAATGAGAATTTTTATAAATTATCTTGGATCGTCAAGATGAATCGATGACCGAAATTAGATTCTGGAGTTATTGGACCAACTATATCCATTGATATTTTATCGAATACGTTTAACGGAGTGTCTGTAATAACCATCGGTTGTTTTGTCTTTATCCTCACCAATTTTCTTCGTTGACAGCTCTCGCATTGCCTCACAAAATCTTCTATTTGTTTCTTCAAATTGTCCCAAAAATATTTTTGTCGTATTCTATTGTATGTTTTTGTAACGCCTTTGTGACCTGCTATTGGAGATTCGTGACATTCACGGATTATATCGTTTCTTTCTTCAACCAGAGGAATTATAATTTCGTCTCTACACATTTTTATTTGTATATTGCTTTTGTTGAAGACTGACTTTATAATATTTTTAACTTTGGACCAAATTGTGTCGTTAATGTTGCTGTGTTTGCGAGAAATTGCTGCCGATTTGATATTCAAATTTGTCATTTCAATTTTTAAATTTTCAAATGCTTTAATAACATTTTCTTGAAATAATGGAGCTGTGCCATGTTCTTGAATTACTAAAGCAAAAACTTTATTTTTCGGTGTACCCGAAATAAGAACTTGCCCGATTTGGAAATTGTTATGTGGGCTCAAATTGTTTAATAATCCTATTTCGATTAATCTTTTACCGATCTCACTTGAAACTGTTCCATCAGCGGATATAAAATAAATTTCATGATCTTTCGTCATTCCTAAATTATCTCTAGATTCGATAACGGTCATTGAATCAGTGTTTGAGTCGCTATCACTTTCTGATGACTTTTGAGGTACGGACTTTAGAAGAGGTGTAATATTATTACTGCGCGAGTTTTCTATTTGTCGTTGATCGTCGACTGAGTCGTTATCTACATGGAGATTGTGTTCGGGTATATCCGTAGGTAAAGGGTCGTTTGTTTTCGAAATATTTTCGCACTTTGGTATTCGAGCTTCATCGGTTTCGAAGGGTTTCGTCTTTGCTTGATTACTTTCGTTTGATGCTAATGTAAGATTCCGAGGCGACATTTCGACTATGGTTTATGGAATTTGAATTTGTTCCGTGCGTTTTATTATTGTTCTTTTCGTTCTTGAGACACGAGGTTTTTTGTCTGTGTGTGATGTTCTCCGTCTGTGCAGCAGGGACATTTCCTCGGTTTTCTTTCTCTTGAGGACCTGCGAAGTGGTTGAATTCCCGAGCTTTGCACGGGGGCTGGAGGAATGATTACTTGAGGCATAGGTATAACCGGTGGATGTTCGATTTCTATTATTGTTTTCATGTCCTCATCCGAAGATGGTTCGTTAATTGAATTTTCTAAAATTGACATTTGCATTGCGGATTAATTGGTCGGATTTTTTTGAATTGTCATGTTTTGTATGCCGTGTTGGATACTTGCTTCCTCTGCGAGAGAAATGTCTTCCGGAGAGAGCCTATTTTCTGTGGTTTCTATTTCCATGTTTTCCGTTCACCCTTCTCTTTTGATTTCTCTGTCGGATTTTGCAACGTTAATTTTCCTCCTATTATGATTACACTTTGTTGTGCATTATCGTTGCTGAATTCTGCGTTTGAAGATATAGGAGTTTTATCCAAGTTATATGTGTTCAAAGGAATTGCGATTGTATTCTCTTCATCTTCATCGGAAGACGAAGATTTATCACGAATTGAAAGATTTTTAAAAGAAAGATGTCGACTAGCGCGATTCTTTCTCTTCATGCATGATTTACGTTTTATTACTGATTCCATTAAAGTTTGTTTCAATTTTGTATCGGAATCGTAATTCTTGCTTTGAAACTTATTTGTCCCGATGCTCTGATTAAGATCTTTATTTTCAAGATTTTGATTTATATTTTGAGATACGCTTGTCTCGATGCTCCGATTAAAATTGTTATTTCCCTCGAAATTTTCTAGATTGTCTAGACTAATGAAAAATTCTTTTACGTTTTTTGGAGTTTTCGGTGTATTACATTTTTTTACCGCTTCTATATTTTTTGGATCTGGTTTAACACCGTTTGTGGAAATTAAATGTCCCAAATATCTTACTTCTGTTCTTAAAAATTCACCCATCTGTTTGTAAAGTTAAATTGGCTTTACGTAATCTTTCAGCGAGTTTTTTTAATTTAGTCTGATGTTCGTCTATTGACCGTGCGTATATTGCGATGTCATCCAGGTAAACGAAAAGATCGTTGCCCTGTAGACCCTTTAATATGAGGTCTATCAGTCGCTGGAAAGTTTCTGGTGCATTTTTCAGACCAAAAGGCATTCGGTTAAATTCGTAGTAACCATGAAGGGTCGTAAGTGCTGTTTTATGTTTATCTGTTTTGTTCATTACAATTTGATAGAATCCAGAAGCTAGATCGAATATCGAGAAATATTTTGCTCCTCCTAATTGATTTAATATATAGGTTATTAAGGGAAGAGGATATGCATCACCGATTGTTTTATCGTTTAATTTTCGAAAGTCTATCACAAGTCTCCATCGTTTGTTTCTTTTCGAGTCAGCTTTTTTCGGAACTTATTTATTCTTTTATGAAATTGTGTAACCGATTCTTTACTTTTTTGTTGAAATTTGGAAATTTCAGAAAACCACATTGCAATTGATTTCTTAATAACGAATTTTTCTTTGAACGTTTCTACTAATTCATCTATTGTTGGAATCGGAGAACCTTCTAATGCTTCGAAAGCTGCACCTTTACATCTGCTTTTCAAAAACGCTACGATCGTCCTTTCCCCAGTCGCGGCAATAAATTCTGTTGCTGTATCGCAATATTCCAAATAACCCGTTAGCGAAATTGTTTTACTTGTTCCATCAAACTCTGGTAAATATTTTGTAAAATCTCTATAACTATTGTACAATTGTGTCATATTATTATCTACTGGATGTTGCGATGTTGATGGAATTTGAAATGAAGAAGAGAAAATATTCTGTGACAAAGGCTGCGTCGACCCCTGTTGTTGATGTGGTTGTGAAGGGTTATACGCCGTCGAAGTTTCCATGGGGATTTCGGTGTCGTTGGGCATTGTGAATGTTTTGACTTACTCGTTGAAGATCTTGTAAATAGGTGTGAGATACTTGAGAATTGCAGTGGGCGGTTTTTATGGCACGCGTCCAAACCGTTCCAAAGGTGTCAGGCTGCTTCCGAGAGTTGACCTGGGTTCGAAGTCTATGATGCTGGTGATCAGTGTGCGGTCAGTCACACTTACAGCAGGTTTCTCACGTTGTATTATGATGTTACACTTGAAGAACGTCTCGTAGATTTATGACGCGAATGAACAAAAGGGTCTTTAGACACTGGCTTAGTCGACAATTTGTATTCACTGTTGCCGATTTATTATTTGATAATGATACTCTGTTATGGTTCAAATCACCGAATTGATTGTAGAAATTTGAGTGGACTTTGTTGATTTCGATGCCACTAAATTTAGGGTAATATTATTAACTTGTTTTCCGTTGCCACCAGATTTATTGCTGGTATGATTTTATTGTTTTTCACTGCCACCAGTTTTATAGCTGGTGCGAATTTGTTGCTTTTTGCTGCCACCAGATTTGTAACTGGTGCGAATTTGTTGTTTTCCACTGCCACCAGATTTATAACTGGTGCGAATTTGTTGTTTTCCGCTGCCACCAGATTTATAGGCTGTTACGTCCCGAGAAAAAGGTTTGATGCGAGACACGTGACTACCGAATTTAAAGCGCGAAAGTTTAAATATCTTTCGCCAAGGATTTGATGATGGTTGGTCCGCGGCTCGCGAATACAATAGCCAATTGAGTTTTTACACTCGATTGTCTTCGGAGCTGTTTGAAAGGATTAATTCCGGAGAAATTTCGATGAAATTTCCCGAATAAAAAAAATGTCCGTCGGTTAACAAATTAACAGAGTATTTATTTAAAAAAAGTAATTATCACTAAGTCTTAACAAAGTCGGTAGAGTTTGTATGAATTTTATGATCGGTTTCGAATCGTTTTGATACACGTCGGAGAGCTAAGTCTCTTTTAACGGAGATTTACAAAGTTTGTGTAAGTCCAAAATTTACAATAAGTAACGGACGTTACGACGACGTGAACTCGATAAAATTGTATAACGATTAAACGTAGTTTGTGGTTTGTATCATGGTTTTATAATAATTTCTTGAAAAAGGCGGGAGTTGATTAGCGCCTCCCACGGTTCAGTTTTTGAGATGGAAGTTAAAAATCATTGTGTTAGAGACAGAGGGGTGGGGAGGGCCCGAGGTTTCAGTATCATGCCGATAATGCCTAGGTGGCGCGACGGTACTGCTCGCGTGAACCCCCGGAAGCGTCCGCATGAGACCGCCATCGTGGCTGACCGGCGTTTTACTCGTTCAGTTCGACGAGAGAGAGACCGGGTGCCAGACGTGGCTCTCTCTCTCTCTCTGCTCTCTTCGTGGACGCGAGCGCCTAACGCCGCCCCTGGCAGCAGTGCTGTCCCCTAAACTTAGTGTGCCCTTCCGGCTGAACCGCGATGTCGAACTTGGTAATAAACGCTAGTAATAACATTTAGGCGAAACCGCTCTATGGAATCTTGCAATATTTATATACAATAAATAAACTATCTCTAACAATTGGTTGGTTAGGATCGTGGATTAGGCAGCTACAGGATAAACTGATTGCATTCGTGCATCTAGAAATTAAGGCGGAGTTGAAATGCAAGGGAGAATTAATAGTCATCCTGGATTTCGGGATTTCTTATCTGTATAAAGTGATGTGACGACGTCGCTTAGGCGCGACAGAGTTTAAGGGTCGTCGTCGTATTTTTCGAAAAGTTGTTTGATATTTTTTCTATGCGTAGACAGACGCGACATTTGGTCGCGACAGAGTTGAAGAGTCGTCATCTTGTTTTTCGGGAAGATTGTTTGATTTTTTTATACATGGATGATGACGACGTTTGGTCGCGCCAGAGTTGAAGGGTCGTCATCCCGTTTTTCGGAAAGATTGTTTGATTTTTCTATACATGGATGATGGCGACGTTTGGTCGCGTCAGAGTTCAAGGGTCGTCATCCCGTTTTCCGGAAAGATTGTTTGATTTTTTTATACACGGGTGATGGCGACGTTTGGTCGCGACGGTCGACAAGAGTCATCATCCTGTTTAGGGAAGACCAGTTTTTATTTTCTTGAAGTTAATTTTGAAGGAATTCCGTATTTACAACGCATGTGTTTTGAAGGGTTCCGGTATCCTTTAGGTAGAAAAAGAGGGTGAATGTATATTGTGACGGATTTTCACTCCCGCACACATTCTTCTCGGCCCCGAGACCGATGCGCGGGCTCGGTTCGGCCCAGGGAGGTTGGGCGCCAGGTTCCACCGGTACCGCCGGCAAACCCGGCTTTAAATTTGTCCTCCCCGCAGACGAACCCACCCGACGAGATGGTCAGTCATCGGCGAGGCCAAGGTTAAACCGACTAGCGCGACTCGAATATATCGGTAGAGGGGCGGAGTAATTGGATAGAGACGGGTGACAGAGTCAAGAACAGTAGCTCTTACACAATAATTCGCTTATTTTTATTCTTATTTATCGCATAGTAACAAAACAATAATACGAAATAATCAGAGGCAGTCCCCTACGCTGGTAGATAATAATAAAATAATAACGGCAGTTTCATACGCTAAATAAATAATAAAGTAAGAATAAAGGCAGGTCCCTAGCAGGTAACTAATAAGGCAGTACGAAAGGCAGTTTCCTACGATAAATGAATAATAAAGAAAGAATCAGGCATTGTCCTACGCTAAATAAACAATAAAGAAAGAATAAAGGCAGTTCCCTAAACAAGTAGCTACGAAATAAAATATTACAGGCAGTTTCCGATCAGGTAACCAATAAGAAAATAATAAAGGCAGCTCCCTAAGCTAAATAAACGATAACGAAAGGATAAAGGCATTTTCCTGACGAATAACTAATAAAGAAAATAATACAGGCAGTTCCTTAAGAGGTAACTAATAAAGAAAGTATTAGAGGCAGTTTCCTAACAGGTAACTAATAAGAAAATAATGAGGCAGTTCCCTAAGCTAAATAAATTAATAACGGAATCATGCAGGCAGTTTCCTATGCTAAATAAATGATAATGAAATAATGAAGGCAGTTCCCCAAACAGGTAGCTAATTATAAAATAATGAGAAGAACATAATAAAGAACCAAAATACTAAAGGCAGGCAAGTTATAATTAAGGGAACCGTATGGTCTAGAAATTTGAAAAAATCGATTTTTTTTTTTTTCGATATGTCGAAAGTATAGTATCTCAAGGATATACTGTGAAATTTTCATGCAGAAATTCTCAATATTACAGCTTCTACAGCCCATAACGCAGGTAGAGAGCGGTCCGCGCGCTCCTAACGGGTCTAGCGCTAACCGGTAACCTAATCGGAGCACAGCAGCTGTCCCAATCCTTCTCCGAAAATATATACCTGTATATAGTACATACTATATACCTATATATACTTTTCCCTTCCCCGAAATATACCTATTGTCGAACATTTGTGAGGGAAACGGTCATTTCGCTTTCCCCTGACTTGATCAGTACAACGTTACGTTTTGACGAACCAACATCGAAAATTTTGAAATAAAATATCAGAAAATATGGATAGAAAGCAAGGCCGTAACTCTTCTAGACGACCATCTTCTGTAGGTCGCAAAAGATATTTCAAGGGCAATCGATTCACTATCGAAAATACTACTGATTTTACGAGCACGTCTGCGAAAAAATTAAAAGGCAATGAGGAATTGGAAGTAAACGTTAATCCTACTTTCAATTATTGCATCATCGAATTCAGCATGATATTTTTAACGTTGCAACAGTTGTTGAAGTGTAAAGATTGTAACGGTGCGGTCACTTTTAGCAAAAACGGACAACGTGGTCTAGGATTCAAACTCTCTGTGAAGTGTGAGTGTAAAGAAACTTTTATTTTGTCTTCGCCGTTAATTGATAAGGCATTTGAAATCAACCGTCGACTTGTTCTCGCCCTGAGAATGCTTGGAGTAGGATTTGAAGGCTTGAAAAATTTGTGCGGTCTCATGGATCTTGGACAAGGAATTTGTAAGAGTACATATTACGGCATCGTGGACAATATAAAAATTGCAGCTGAAGCCGTCGCGAAAATCGTTTTCCAAAGAGCATTGAAAGAAGAAGTCGAGTTGAATGTAAAAGCTGGGCGTCCCGCGGATGAACTTTCTGTGTCTGGTGATGGATCGTGGGCGAAACGTGGATTCTCATCGCTTCTCGGTATTGCCTCGTTAATAGGGAAATACAGTAATAAAATTTTAGATGTTGTCGTCAAATGCAGTATATGTCAAGCCTGCTCTCAATGGAAAGGCCAAGAGGATACGATTGAATATGAAGCGTGGTATCGAGAGCATGAAGATCACTGTGACGCAAATCATACCGGAAGTGCTGGCAAAATGGAGGTAGACGGCATCGTGGAAATGTTCAAGAGATCGGAAGAGTTGTACAACGTAAAATACGCGAACTATATCGGAGACGGCGACACGAAAACGTTCAAAGCCTTATTGGACACAAAGCCTTACGGGGATGATTTTTTAGTTTGCAAAAAAGAATGTGTTTTGCATGTTAAAAAACGTTTGTACAAACGTGCTGTTGATGCGAAAAAAAAACATGCACAAATAAAGAAAGCAACAAAGAAATTGACAGAAAAAGAAGAGGGAAAAAAGACACAGCGGAAATCGATAAATAAAACACCGAAGCGTCAACAATTGACGAATAAATTATTGCAAGAGCTGTCAACTTATTACGGTCTAGCAATTAGACGTAATTCAGATTCGACTGAAGGGATGAGAAGTGAAATATGGGCAGCATATTATCACAAAATTTCAACAGATGAAAATCCGCAACACTCGTACTGTCCTCCAGGTTCCGAATCGTGGTGCAAGTGGCGTCAAAGTGAGGCTGCAGGTACTTTAGACACCTACGAGCACCCACCTGCTCTGTGCGATGAAGCACAAGAGATATTAAAACCAATTTATGAAGAATTGACAGCAGAGACTTTATTGGAAAGGTGTATTGGCAGTAATACGCAGAACAATAACGAAAGTTTCAATGCTTGCGTGTGGCACCTTGCGCCGAAACATCTGTTTGCCGGAAAAAAAATCATTGATATTGCCACTCACATTTCCGCTTGCATATTCAATGAAGGATTCGCATCCCTATTGAAAATAATGGAGACCATGGGCATAACAATCGGGCCACAAGCGGAGCAACTAGCGCAAAACCGAGACGAGCTGCGAGTATCGAGCGCCAACCGTAGGAGCACGGACAACTCCAAAGAGGCTCGGACAGCTCGAAGAAATGAAAGGAGTGAGGAAATCTTGAATTATGAACGTTCCGAAGGAATCCTATATGGTGCCGGAATCGCGGATTAACTGTAAGTATTCAAAATTTGCTCAATTTTTGAAAATATCTGTAGCTCAAACTTTAAACTCATTTATCTCGAAACGACTTTTTTCGGCACCGCGCAGGTGAAAACAAAAAAACTATTCAACCGAATCACTTGAAATTTGGATATGTTGTTCACAACATGTATGGCTATCGTCGGGGCTGCAATCATAATTTTATTTAAATAATTTCTTATTGTTTATACTAAAAAACTAGTGAAAAAAACCCGATTTTACGAATTTTTTTTTCAAAAGCGCGCCATTTTGTCAATTTTTAATTTTTTCGATTTGTTCCAGCCCCGACCATAACTGCACTCTTTCTGATTAAGAATCTTCTTGAATTTTGTGTTTCAGATGAGTAGAAGTCTCGGATCGATCTTCACCGTCCGGGTCGGATTTTTCGAGAGGGTCGTCTTCAATGCCAATTATATGATAATAAACACTGTTTTTAAAATTAAAAAAAAAATTTTTTGTATACTTAATAAAGGTAGTAATAAACCCGAAAAGTTAAAACATCGATTTTTTAATTTTTTATGGCAAAAAAAAAATCGTGAAAATAGGTGAAATTTTCGTGCTCTAGACCATACGGTTCCCTTAATTAATAAGGCAGTTTTCTACGATAAATAAACAACAATAAGATAATAAGGCAGTATCCTACGATGAATAAAAAAATATAAAAAAAGGCAATATCCTACGATAAATAACCCAGCAAACCAAGCTTAAATATTTTTCAAAACTTTTATGTAACGATTAATGTAGCAGATTCATCATGTAATTCTCATGATAAAGTTGGAACTTTTCTGTTATGCACATAAATGAGATAGGAAATTTATGTTTATGGAGGATGTAGATTTTATGTAGTTTAGTAGATCTCCATGTTACATCTGTACAGGTGACGAAAAAATTACATAAAATAGGTAATATAACCATTACATATTTATGTGCTCTAAAAATGATATATTTATCTTGCATTATTTATGAAAAATTGGTTACATATCAAGGGTATAACTTCGACATTCGACATTCGTCATTGATGGAATTATTACGAGTTTCTTTCATAATAGTTACAGAAATTTACAATGTTCCGCTCCCTCTCTCTTCTTATAAATCATGGAACAAATTTGTAATATTGTAACATCAATGTTACTATTGGTTGTGTCATCCACTCGTTGATTTCGAAAACTCGTTGACCCAAAAACACATGTTTTCACATTTAAGAAATATTTTCCACTAATTGAAAGATATTCTACAGTTGAGAAGCTAAAAGAGTTTCTACATCTAACAAAGTGCGAATTAAAAATGGTGAAAGTAAAATCAAAAGACCTCACTACGATTTCAAAAAGACATGGGGTGGGGGGGGGGGGGGTGGAGTAGGTGGTATTTGGAGGTGGGTGGGGGTAGGGTGGGCGTGGTTCAAAGGTGGGAGGGGGGGGTGATGTGTCGCCATCTAGCGGCCTCACGATCAAGCGTTGATCTTTTTTATCGGCGCGATACGCAATCTTCTTTATTGGTGTGCGCATTTTGGGCATTCAGCGAGGTCCGCGTGTGTGGGTGGGAAAATGGTGGGGGGAGGCCTTTGAACTTTCACGGCGCGTGTCGCCCGATTCCGTCGAACGTTGTATATATCGAGCGCTGATTTATTATAAACTTTTCGAGACTCGAAATTTCGCGGAAGTGGTGCGTGTCGTTTGCAGGACGGTACTTATCAACGCGTGTCGTTCGATTCCGCCGATCATTGTATATATTATATATATATATATATATCAAGCGTTGGTTTATTGTAAACTTTTGGAGACTCGAAATTTCTTGGAAGAGGTGCGTGTCGTTGCAGGTCGGCACTTATCAAACGTTGATTATAAACTTTTGCGTAAACATGCACATCGAGAATGGCGCCGCTATGGCGCGGGGTGATTTCTTTGAAACGACATCGCTGTGGTCAATCATCAAAGGAAGGAGGTGACCAAATGAAAGGCATCATTTAGTTCAGTCTGACGCAATATCTTCGATCGCACGCGTGTGTGTCGGCACTATTGAATTTTTCTCTCCGAAAAATGGGCGCGTGTAACAAATACTCGGTTTTTCCCTGCGCGGATCCGCGAACGTTAACTCGGAACGAGCTGGAATATATTCCGAAAACATTGCTTTTAAAGTATTGGGGCGATCATATACACTACCGTCCATAACTTTGGAAACACTCGCGCCAATTCCAAGCCAGACAAAAAGTTTTATTACTCTTTGAAAAATGACGATATTTGAATTCGGCAAGCGGCGTTTCAAAAGAGACATATTGAACCCCATTTCCTTTTTTTGGAAAAATTTTAGCATTTTTTTTTAACTCGGCACACGCTTTGAAACATGGTCGTTTTTTTGGCATTTTTGGGGGGGTAGAAATTTTAGCGCGTGACTCGTGAAAAATATTTTTATCTGCTCTCCCATGAGGGACTTGAAACGGAAGGTAAGAGCTTCAATTTGGTTTTTGAGAAAGTTTCGTGCGATTTTTTTTCGCATGAATATTGATGTTTTTTGCAAAAAACTACTATAATCATAAAATGTAGTCTAACTCGGAAACTGTTGGGTTCCCGTGAATTGATGAAGAGGGTCAAAAGTTGTACACATACCTTTTGGGTTCACCCAATTTTTTTCAGAATTTTTTTCAAAAAAAAAATTTTGAAAATTTTTTTGTTTCCAATTTTTTGTTTTTAAATCGACTAAATATTTTTTAAGTGTAAAAATCGGATTTTCTTACCTTATCTACATGGCCTTTTCATCGAAAAAGCTAGAAAAAGCATCGAAAAAACTCGTCCCAGAGGAGGACGATCGGATTTAAATCTGGCTTTTTCGATGCTTTTTCGAGCTTTTTCGATTAAAAGGCCGTGTAGATAAGGTAAGAAAATCCGATTTTTACACTTAAAAAATATTTAGTCGATTTAAAAAAAAAAATTGGAAACAAAAAAATTTTCAAAATTTTTTTTTCGAAAAAAATTCTGAAAAAAATTGGGTGAATCCAAAAGGTATGTGTACAACTTTTGACCCTCTTCGTCAATTCACGGGAACCCAACAGTTTCCGAGTTAGACTACATTTTATGATTATAGTCGTTTTTTGCAAAAAACATCAATATTCATGCGAAAAAAAATCGCACGAAACTTTCTCAAAAACCAAATTGAAGCTCTTACCTTCCGTTTCAAGTCCCTCATGGGAGAGCAGATAAAAATATTTTTCACGAGTCACGCGCCAAAATTTCTACCCCCCCAAAAATGCCAAAAAAACGACCATGTTTCAAAGTGTGTGCCGAGTTAAAAAAAAATGCTAAAATTTTTCCAAAAAAGGGAAATGGGGCTCAATATGTCTCTTTTGAAACGCCGCTTGCCGAATTCAAATATCGTCATTTTTCAAAGAGTAATAAAACTTTTTGACTGGCTTGGAATCGGCGCGAGTGTTTCCAAACTTATGGACGGTAGTGTACATTTGCTCTGGCATCTCCTTCCGAGACGTTATCAAATTGATCCTGAAGTATTGTCGTATCTTCCGTGTAGAGAGCACCATAATACTTCTGTGAATATGGATCATTTCGATGGCACCCCACCCCAACGTCGAGTATGTGAAAAATGTTTGCCAAATTCGCGGGTGGAGAAAATAAATGAGTAATTTTTTTCGGGTGGAGAGGGTAAGGATATATAACCCGCAATTTCGTGAGCGGCTTCATTAGAGAACGATCAAATGCGAGACAGACGAGTCGTGCTGAAACAGCGATTATTGTTACACTTGAAAAATATCAGAGAAGTGAAAGTCGTGTTGCAAAGAGTGTCGGTGATTCGAGAGATCAACCAAAGTGTGAAAAATCTTTCAATATCCGAAGCAACGTTGTCGTCGCACAAATCTTGCACCGTGAACGAAGTACCGAGCAACAACAATGGATCTCGAGGCTATCAACAAAATCGGCAAGATGGACGATTTTCTACCGACGAAAAAATTGTCGGAACTACCAGTGCGGGCGAATCAACGTATATCAAACGTGAGAGCTGTCCAAACGAAATTCGGACGACGGTACATCGTCGATATTAATGACGAATTTTCCGTCTTCCTGCCGGCCAGAATTACGAAAGCCATCGATGAGGACCCAACGACGTTGGACAAATTCCAGACTGCGACTAACGATGGGAAATTATATCTGAATTACATCGGTGGAAAATATAACAAACTAGAATTTATTCTGTTGTAGGGGAATTTAAATAAAAAAAGAAAAAAAAAACAAATGTCATGTAAATGTGTGTGTTTTTTTATTTCAAAGCATATCACGATTACACAAAACTTGATAGGCCTTTAGCCAAATTTCCAGCGATTTCACATTCGCGCTGGCACAATTGTATTTCGTTTGGGCGGAATGATGCGAACATCCCGGCGGAATTTTCGGCAATTTCTTCAACGATGGGCAGTCCAGAGTCTCGAGATCGATAATCTCAGCGGTCGTGAACTTTTTCACCCATTGTGTTTTTTCGAGTCCCTTGACGTATACTTTGGGAGTTCGTTGCAATATGGCGCCAATAACCGTTTCAGCCGCTTCATAGGGTATTTCACCGTCTTCCCAGCTCGTTCCATGATAATTGCGTGTTAGCCATAAATTCATGGCTTTGTATTTGACCGGCAACGACTTCCATGGCGATGGCGAATCGAAGAACAAGGTCAAAGGTGGACCGTCTTGTTGCACTTCGACAAGAGATATTTCTTTGAGAAAAAACTCGTTAATTGGCCGTTTGAAGCCTTGAAGATCAACGATGTAATCCATTATATCAGCTTCTTCACGCCACCGCTGATCGGATTATACTGGACGATGCGATCGTGAAGTATGAGGCAGTAAGCCGATGTATGCGCAGGAATGTTATTTTTTGACTCAAATTCAAGGCGAACATCCACCGGGCCTGTATCAACGATACGTTTTGTTTCGAGCAGTCGATAATGATGAGCGGAGCATACTTCAGAAATGACGACTTGTTTAACCATGGCTCGGGCTCTCTGTTGTAGTACGTGGATTGGAAATTTGCGTACATCTGATACAGCAAAGCGTACTGATTTTGATCGATGTTGAGATTCAAATTTCCATAGGGATAACATTGCGAATTGAGATACAGTTTGACGTCGGTGATTTTACAATGATCGAAATTACTCGCATTCTTGTTCTTCTGATTTTTTCGATCTGTTTGAAATGCAAGAATGACGTAACGAGGCTTCGAGTTGCGTCGATGTTTTCACGGACCAAACGTGTTTCGAGGTGGCCGGTAGCAGAGGATATTCGTATAGTTCCCACGTGCGGAAACTCATGGAAATCGGTGGATCCTTGGCTATGTACTTCAAGAGTTGAATTTTCCGCTGATTTAAAACTGTCACGTATGGCACGAGCCATTCAATCTTTTGCAGAACGACTTTGAAATCCTCATCGGCTGTCTGTACAACGGCATCATTGTCGGTCTTTGATCGCGATAGGATGAGCTCGTGTTTAGCATTTATCACGATTTTTCGATAATTCTCAGCGAAGCCCAGCAGCATGCTCAGCGGTATGCATATGTCAAAATTACCCGCAGCATCTACGATTTGCTTCGATTCCTCGATGTCGAGCCATCCGGTGTTCTCCAGCATGCTGCTTTTACTCGGGCTCATCGAGGAGTAGCCCTTAATCAGACTCGTGAGACCAACGTTTTTGCTTCGATCGATCTCGATGGCATTGAGCTCATAACGTATTTCTTCGAACAAATGGCAAATGGCGTTATTGACGAGGCTCGTGGCAAGGGTCGGTGTGCCATCGTTTTTCGTCAATTTTCCGCATATATGTAAGGAGCTGTGACTCGGTAGTATGCAGAGATCTTGATGCTGAATGGAGATGCGGATTTGATCGCTGTTGTTGAAGGTTGCAGATGCATACGGCTGATGAGCACGAATCTCACAATGTGTGATGGATTCATCGAAGATGACGGGGTTCTGAATATTAACTATTTCCTCCTCCATTGTACACAGCATATGGCCAAAGCGCAAAACAAAAATTTATGTCTCATGCGTTTTTTTCGCGAATTTTTAGGCCTAGACTCTGCAGGCACAGCACGTTTTGAGGTGTTTAACGCTCTGCGCGTTGATCGACGACTGTCCACCGCAAGCCATGTCGGTTTATTAAGAATTCTGTTGTAAACTATGCCCATTGCGATTTTATATGCAAACGAATCGTAATAACTTCACGGCGAAAATTGACTATATCACCGTCCTGATCGACTATCTGAAGTCTGATGCAATCTATCGTTCTGCTGGTGATCGGCAGATAAATCACATGTGCCGGTACTTCGATGATTTTGTAACCAGGTGGGACTGTCGGAAAAAACTCGTGAATCGTGTGTACTTTTCGCTCGTTGATATAAGCTCCCGTGGTGATGTTACACTCAACTCGCAGGGCGTTCACTTTGAGAATGGCTACCGGTAGATCGGATTTGTGTCTTTTATCGGCACTCAGAATACGCGGTGTAAATCCCAACAAACGTCCGATAAAATCATTACGTATAAAATTTATTTCGCGATTACACTTAAGGGAACCGTATGGTCTAGAAATTTGAAAAAATCGATTTTTTTTTTTTTCGATATGTCGAAAGTATAGTATCTCAAGGATATACTGTGAAATTTTCATGCAGAAATTCTCAATATTACAGCTTCTACAGCCCATAACGCAGGTAGAGAGCGGTCCGCGCGCTCCTAACGGGTCTAGCGCTAACCGGTAACCTAATCGGAGCACAGCAGCTGTCCCAATCCTTCTCCGAAAATATATACCTGTATATAGTACATACTATATACCTATATATACTTTTCCCTTCCCCGAAATATACCTATTGTCGAACATTTGTGAGGGAAACGGTCATTTCGCTTTCCCCTGACTTGATCAGTACAACGTTACGTTTTGACGAACCAACATCGAAAATTTTGAAATAAAATATCAGAAAATATGGATAGAAAGCAAGGCCGTAACTCTTCTAGACGACCATCTTCTGTAGGTCGCAAAAGATATTTCAAGGGCAATCGATTCACTATCGAAAATACTACTGATTTTACGAGCACGTCTGCGAAAAAATTAAAAGGCAATGAGGAATTGGAAGTAAACGTTAATCCTACTTTCAATTATTGCATCATCGAATTCAGCATGATATTTTTAACGTTGCAACAGTTGTTGAAGTGTAAAGATTGTAACGGTGCGGTCACTTTTAGCAAAAACGGACAACGTGGTCTAGGATTCAAACTCTCTGTGAAGTGTGAGTGTAAAGAAACTTTTATTTTGTCTTCGCCGTTAATTGATAAGGCATTTGAAATCAACCGTCGACTTGTTCTCGCCCTGAGAATGCTTGGAGTAGGATTTGAAGGCTTGAAAAATTTGTGCGGTCTCATGGATCTTGGACAAGGAATTTGTAAGAGTACATATTACGGCATCGTGGACAATATAAAAATTGCAGCTGAAGCCGTCGCGAAAATCGTTTTCCAAAGAGCATTGAAAGAAGAAGTCGAGTTGAATGTAAAAGCTGGGCGTCCCGCGGATGAACTTTCTGTGTCTGGTGATGGATCGTGGGCGAAACGTGGATTCTCATCGCTTCTCGGTATTGCCTCGTTAATAGGGAAATACAGTAATAAAATTTTAGATGTTGTCGTCAAATGCAGTATATGTCAAGCCTGCTCTCAATGGAAAGGCCAAGAGGATACGATTGAATATGAAGCGTGGTATCGAGAGCATGAAGATCACTGTGACGCAAATCATACCGGAAGTGCTGGCAAAATGGAGGTAGACGGCATCGTGGAAATGTTCAAGAGATCGGAAGAGTTGTACAACGTAAAATACGCGAACTATATCGGAGACGGCGACACGAAAACGTTCAAAGCCTTATTGGACACAAAGCCTTACGGGGATGATTTTTTAGTTTGCAAAAAAGAATGTGTTTTGCATGTTAAAAAACGTTTGTACAAACGTGCTGTTGATGCGAAAAAAAAACATGCACAAATAAAGAAAGCAACAAAGAAATTGACAGAAAAAGAAGAGGGAAAAAAGACACAGCGGAAATCGATAAATAAAACACCGAAGCGTCAACAATTGACGAATAAATTATTGCAAGAGCTGTCAACTTATTACGGTCTAGCAATTAGACGTAATTCAGATTCGACTGAAGGGATGAGAAGTGAAATATGGGCAGCATATTATCACAAAATTTCAACAGATGAAAATCCGCAACACTCGTACTGTCCTCCAGGTTCCGAATCGTGGTGCAAGTGGCGTCAAAGTGAGGCTGCAGGTACTTTAGACACCTACGAGCACCCACCTGCTCTGTGCGATGAAGCACAAGAGATATTAAAACCAATTTATGAAGAATTGACAGCAGAGACTTTATTGGAAAGGTGTATTGGCAGTAATACGCAGAACAATAACGAAAGTTTCAATGCTTGCGTGTGGCACCTTGCGCCGAAACATCTGTTTGCCGGAAAAAAAATCATTGATATTGCCACTCACATTTCCGCTTGCATATTCAATGAAGGATTCGCATCCCTATTGAAAATAATGGAGACCATGGGCATAACAATCGGGCCACAAGCGGAGCAACTAGCGCAAAACCGAGACGAGCTGCGAGTATCGAGCGCCAACCGTAGGAGCACGGACAACTCCAAAGAGGCTCGGACAGCTCGAAGAAATGAAAGGAGTGAGGAAATCTTGAATTATGAACGTTCCGAAGGAATCCTATATGGTGCCGGAATCGCGGATTAACTGTAAGTATTCAAAATTTGCTCAATTTTTGAAAATATCTGTAGCTCAAACTTTAAACTCATTTATCTCGAAACGACTTTTTTCGGCACCGCGCAGGTGAAAACAAAAAAACTATTCAACCGAATCACTTGAAATTTGGATATGTTGTTCACAACATGTATGGCTATCGTCGGGGCTGCAATCATAATTTTATTTAAATAATTTCTTATTGTTTATACTAAAAAACTAGTGAAAAAAACCCGATTTTACGAATTTTTTTTTCAAAAGCGCGCCATTTTGTCAATTTTTAATTTTTTCGATTTGTTCCAGCCCCGACCATAACTGCACTCTTTCTGATTAAGAATCTTCTTGAATTTTGTGTTTCAGATGAGTAGAAGTCTCGGATCGATCTTCACCGTCCGGGTCGGATTTTTCGAGAGGGTCGTCTTCAATGCCAATTATATGATAATAAACACTGTTTTTAAAATTAAAAAAAAAATTTTTTGTATACTTAATAAAGGTAGTAATAAACCCGAAAAGTTAAAACATCGATTTTTTAATTTTTTATGGCAAAAAAAAAATCGTGAAAATAGGTGAAATTTTCGTGCTCTAGACCATACGGTTCCCTTAATTTCACTACGCAAAGTATTATTATTGGGCTTTATATTGAGAATAATATCTTTATGCGACAACTCCGACTGTACGTATTTCTCAATATCTTCAATCTCGTAGCTGCCCGTAGGTATCGTTAATATCTCATCTCCAACGTAAAATGTATTACTTTGAAAGTCGATGTTAGGAATGAAATTGAAGGTTAGCAATTCGATGAGACCGAGGCTATAATTTTTGAGAGGTGAGAGCTCGATCGGTGGAAAGTATTGCGCCTCGAGTATGGACGAAGTTCCCGATATCGTTAATGTGAAACTATCATCCATAATGGTTAATTTACGACTGACCTCCCTGTTTTACCCTGTACGTTTATATAACACATACTTTTCACCAAAATCCAATTGTTCGCAGAGAAACTTCAAGCACAAATGACCGCACTCGATTGTATCATAGTCTTGGTATCTCTCGTAGTTGTAATTCACGCTACCGACACCGAAATATTTCATGAGTTCGGATGGTGGTCGAAGGTTGCCAAAACTATCGAAATAATCGATCCTTTTTTCCAATTTTTTGTACGCAACCCAGTGTGTACCACGACCGATAATCTCATCCAAATTCACAATTGCTGTTTCGTATTTCAGCGGTCCGCTCTTCGGCAGGTTATCCCGCATGTAAACGCCTCGAAAATGTCGAATGTTCATGATTCGTGCGTATTTACGGAGATCCGCGTCGGTGAGCGGTCGATGCGGTAGCTTCAATTCACGTTTTTTGGAGCTATATGAAGACCCAATCCCTGCTTGTATGGTTTAAGATGTAAGCCTTTGCCCAATACAATAGACTCGATCGTTCGATTGTGTCGTTTGTGTTCGTCCAATTCTCGTTTAGCTGCCTGAGCAGCGTTAACGGCTTTCGCTATACTCGTCGCACCACCGGCCAATGCCCCGGTAGCGCTGAGCCCCGCGAAAATCGGCACGAGAAACGGCTAGAAACCACCGATCTTTTTCGGCACGCGTATAACACGAGGAGCGCGCATTTTACATCCTGCTGCTCTTTTCGTCACGCTCCGAGCACCCTTGAGAGCGGATCTGATGAGTGCTCTCGAATCACCGTTGCGAATCATCGTTGCTCGTGCTGCTGCGACAACTTTTTTGAAACTTGCCTTGACCCCCATACCGAATTTCCTTTTAACCTTCATGATATTAGCAATACTCAGGGCACTCACTTTCTCGCCTAAGCTGGCGTCTCTGGCGAATACTCGTTTCCACGCTTCCTCGGTCAGCACCTTGTCAGCCGCGTGTCGCGCCGCGATATTCTCCCGATTTTTCGAATACGCGATATCGTGTTCTTTGCAAGCCGCGTCGAGCGGATTAACGCCAGGATCGCCTCGCGCAAACCGCTGAGACAATTTCGTTCCAGGCCCGCAATATTGATATCCCGGTATGTGTAACTCGAATGGAAGTTTATTAATCAAATCGTTGACGGCTCCTTTTCCACATTTTTTGTTTCTCGCGCCAACGATCATGCTCCGCGTGACAGTTTTCGATGCTCGCAATATCCCTATTTACACTGTTTCTTCTGATCACCAACTGCACCGTATCGTCCCGGATCAACTTCACCCGTAAATGGTGTACTTCCTCCAATGTTAGGATTGGAATAGTGACGATCGGCAAATTTCTTCAAACTGTCGGTTATAGGATTTTTCGGATCGTCTTGTTTCGGCATTTTCCACATATGTTCATCAGACGGGAAAACATTTGCAACTGAGACATCAATCGTTATAAGCATACTGCTTATACCTATTTCCATCAGTCATGGTCAAGATGAGTTCACAGATGGGACTATTGCCTGTAATAAATTTCGATGAATTTACGCGAGCGGAGAAGAGACAAAAACGTTATGGTGATTTGCTGCCTGATGCTATTCGTGCTGTGTTTTGCGGTCCATCAAATTGTGGCAAAACCAATGCTTTGCTCTCGCTCATAATACATCCCAATGGACTGAGATTTGAGAACATTTACCTCTGTTCAAAATCGTTGAAACAACCAAAGTATAAATTTCTCGAACGATTGCTCGAACTGGTGAACGAGGTCGAATATCATCCGTTCAACGAGCACGAACAAGTGGTGTCACCTAGCGACGCGCGACCTCACTCGATAATCATCTTTGACGATGTTGCGTGCGAGAAACAAGACAATATGAGAGTTTTTTTCTCCATGGGAAGACACGAAATTGTCGACTGCTTCTATATTTGTCAGACGTATGCTCGCATTCCTAAGCATCTCGTAAGAGATAATACGAACTTTCTTGTTCTATTCAAGCAGGATGATATGAATTTGAAACATGTGTACAACGATCATGTTAACACGAATATGACTTATTCGCAATTCAAGAGCATTCGTTCGGAATGTTGGAATTCTGATGAATACGGATTTATCACGATTGACAAGGATAGCGAAGTGGACAAGGGTAGATACCGACAGGGTTTTGATACTTTTCTCACCATTAAATGACTTTGTTGTATCCAACAAAAAGCAGTATCATCAGCGTCGCTATAGCGACAACATGGAGCATAAAAAAGAGAGAGATGTGTTGCATCAGCTTGTTCGAGCGAGCGAAGCGATTAGAAAAAAACATCGTATGATGAAAAGCAGCAAGGATGATGTCGAACTCATGAGGCGGGAAGTTTTCAAACCTATAGTCACACCGCTGGAAACGTTAATACGGAATGCGGATCATCCAATCAAGGAGGAAGTAAAAGAAAAAGAAAAAGTTAAGGAAGAACACGATGATTCGTTTGGAAAGGAGGATGTTAAAAAAACTGATACGTCTTATGATGATTATGTCTCCTTCAAATCAACATATGATACGAGTATGGATGAGAGTGATAATGATGACAAATCAACC
Source organism: Heteropelma amictum (assembly GCA_959613375.1). Taxonomy (NCBI): domain Eukaryota; kingdom Metazoa; phylum Arthropoda; class Insecta; order Hymenoptera; family Ichneumonidae; genus Heteropelma; species Heteropelma amictum. Next base: position 6,068,041 of record OY390727.1, read on the forward strand.
CGCAACGTTGACCAATTGATCAACGAATATATCGTGTTATTACAAACAAATCGAAAAACGAATTTCGATGTTTTTTACGGTGTTCGGCTTCTCGCCAATGACAAACTGAAAATTGGCGATTCATCGATAAACTTTGATTCACCGAAGATTCGCGTGGGAGATCGAGAGTATGCAAAAACTGTCGGATTAATCGAGCTATTGTTCAAAAAAGTTCCCGATATCGAGACTATCACGGAGGATGATGTGAAAAATTATGAAGATATCGTAATTACAACGAACGCTCATAAAAAGTTTGACAAAGCCGGTGAAGCAACAGAGAGCCCGAGCCATGGTTAAACAAGTCGCAATTTCTGAAGTATGCTCCGCTCATCATTATTGACTGCTCGAAACAAAACGAATCGTTGAAGACAGGCCCGGTGGATGTTCGGCTTGAATTGGAGTAAAAAAATAACATTCCTGGGCATACATCGGCTTACTGCCTCATACTTCACGATCGCATCGTCCAGTATAATCCGATCAGCGGTGGCGTGAAGAAGCTGATATAATGGATTACATCGTTGATCTTCAAGGCTTCAAACGGCCAATTAACGAGTTTTTTCTCAAAGAAATATCTTTTGTCGAAGTGCAACAAGACGGTCCACCTTTGACCTTGTTCTTCGATTCGCCATCGCCATGGAAGTCGTTGCCGGTCAAATACAAAGCCATGAATTTATGGCTAACACGCAATTATCATGGAACGAGCTGGGAAGACGGTGAAATACCCTATGAAGCGGCTGAAACGGTGATTGGCGCCATATTGCAACGAGCTCACAAAGTATACGTCAAGGGACTCGAAAAAACACAATGGGTGAAAAAGTTCACGACCGCTGAGATTATCGATCTCGAGACTCTGGACTGCCCATCGTTGAAGAAATTGCCGAAAATTCCGCCGGGATGTTCGCATCATTCCGCCCAAACGAAATACAATTGTGCCAGCGCGAATGTGAAATCGCTGGAAATTTGGCTAAAGGCCTATCAAGTTTTGTGTAATCGTGATATTCTTTGAAATAAAAAAACACACACATTTACATGACATTTGTTTTTTTTTCTTTTTTTATTTAAATTCCCCTACAACAGAATAAATTCTAGTTTGTTATATTTTCCACCGATGTAATTCAGATATAATTTCCCATCGTTAGTCGCAGTCTGGAATTTGTCCAACGTCGTTGGGTCCTCATCGATGGCTTTCGTAATTCTGGCCGGCAGGAAGACGGAAAATTCGTCATTAATATCGACGATGTACCGTCGTCCGAATTTCGTTTGGACAGCTCTCACGTTTGATATACGTTGATTCGCCCGCACTGGTAGTTCCGACAATTTTTTCGTCGGTAGAAAATCGTCCATCTTGCCGATTTTGTTGATAGCCTCGAGATCCATTGTTGTTGCTCGGCACTTTGTTCACGGTGCAAGATTTGTGCGGCGACAACGTTGCTTCGGATATTGAAAGATTTTTCACACTTTGGTTGATCTCTCGAATCACCGACACCCTTTGCAACACGACTTTCACTTCTCTGATATTTTTCAAGTGTAACAATAATCGCTGTTTCAGCACGACTCATCTGTCTCGCATTTTATCGTTCTCTAATGAAGCCGCTCACGAAATTGCGGGTTATATATCCTTACCCTCCCCACCCGAAAAAAATTACTCATTCATTTTCTCCACCCGCGAATTTGGCAAACATTTTTCACATACTCGACGTTGGGGTGGGGTGCCATCGAAATGATCCATATTCACAGAAGTATTATGGTGCTCTCTACACGGAAGATACGACAATACTTCAGGATCAATTTGATAACGTCTCGGAAGGAGATGCCAGAGCAAATGTATATGATCGCCCCAATACTTTAAAAGCAATGTTTTCGGAATATATTCCAGCTCGTTCCGAGTTAACGTTCGCGAAGCCACGCAGGGAAAAACCGAGTATTTGTTACACGCGCCCATTTTTCGGAGAAAAAAATTCAATAGTGCCGACACACACGCGTGCGATCGAAGATATTGCGTCAGACTGAGCTAAATGATCCCTTTCATTTGGTCACCTGCGAAAACAATAAGTAGCGCCCCGCGATGATACATTTTTATATGAAATGGATGATAAATTAATTAAATTAAATGAATTCATATGGAATTGTAAATACTGAATGGAAAGCGAAATCTCTACTGAAGATGTTAAAATTCCACTTATTTATTTACTTAAACTAAAATTAAACATCAGCTTGGCGTTTTCTCATACGATATTTTTTCATTATTGATTAAAAACAAAAAAAAATTATACGCATTAATGGTCGAATTTCACGCATGCTAATTAATTTATTTTCATGATTGTCCGACTAAGTTAATTGATGAGTGATATCATCGACTCCATCAATGATTCTTCCTCCTTACTTCTCGAACGAATCGTCTCGAGATAATTGAATTTAAGGTGTTTTTCTGAAGAGGGAAATAGCGAATATCCCGAGAGGTAAAGATTTTCAAAACTCTCGACACGGAGAAATAGAAATTTCAACATTTCAGTCTGCGAATATTTCACAAAATGTATTTAGTTTCAACAAATCATAATTTGCCGACATTTTTAGGGTTGAGGAGAGGATAAAATCCTCTCGTAAAAATTCAAGCGTCCCTTCGAACGGTGAGTATGTATACATGTAAAAAATGTTACAAATATATTTTTTTTGGAATGATTCATTATCATTTATTGTTATTCGTGTTATGTAATTATTATACAACACAAAAAATGTCAGTACAAAGATTTCTACACAACATCTCCTAATTATTATTTTCGGGATCCTCGGAGGAGTCGGGTACATTTTTATAACTTTTGAATCCTTCTATTATTCTTAATTCTATTTAAATTCTCAACAATAGTTGGAAAAAAATTATTCTAACAATTGTTGAAACACTGCTATGAATTTTTGACATTTTTCAATTTTTAGTCTTACAGTTTTAGCAGTTCGTTGTAATTTTTTTCTTTTTGTTTTTGCATAAGAATTTTTTTTAATGATTGTTGTGAATTTAAATAAAATTATGAACACAATTTTGTTTGCCGTGCAGATGTTTTTAAAGTATGATGTATTTCGAAGGATTCAAAAGTTATAAAAATACACCCGACACCTCCCAGGATCCCGAAGAATAATAATTACGAGATGTTGTGGTGAAATGTTTGACGTTTGACAAATACTGACGTTGTTTGTGTTGTACAATAACTACACAACACGAATAACAATAAATGATGATCAATCATTGCAAAAAAATGTATTATCTAATATTTTTTACATGTACATACTCACCGTTCGAAGGGATGCTTGAATTTTTAAGGAGACGATTTCATCCACTCCTCAATCCTAGAAATGTCTGCAAATTATGATTTGTTGAAATTAAATACATTCTGTGAAATAATCACAGACTGAAATGTTGAAATTTCTATTTCTCCGTGTCGAGAGTTTTGAAAATCTTTACCTCTCAGGATATTCGCTATTTCCCTGTTTAAAAACACCTTCAATTCAATTATCTCGAGACGATTCGTTCGAGAAGTAAGGAGGAAGAGTCATTGATCGAGTTGATTATCTCACTCATCAATTAACTTTGTCGGACAATCATGAAAATAAATTAATTAGCATGCGTTAACTTCGACCATTAAAGCGCATAATTTTTTTTTGTTTTCAATCAATAATGTAAAAATATCGTATAACAAAATGCCAAGCTGATGTTTATTTTTAGTTCAAGTAAATAAAAAAATTCAATTTTAACGGCTTTAGTAGAAATTTCGCTTTCCATTAAGGATTTACAATTCCACATGAATTCATTTAATTCATTCATCATCCATTTATGAAAATGTATTATCGCGGGGCGCTACTTATTTTTTTTCACGTTCTCCTTCAATACAATCAACGCGTGCTGCCTAGCTTGGGCCCTCACACCCATGCACACACACGTCCACGTCGCGCGGCGTAGCCCTGCCTCTCGCGGTGCGGCCGGGCACACCGTCACACGCACACCACCACGCGCCGCCCAGCCCACGCGTATTATTGGCTGTCATTAATTATTAATAACTCATCAGGGGTGCATCGGATCGAAAAACCGCTGAGGACTTTTCGATTCGGAATTTCGAGATCTACCACCCCTTCAGAGATCCTTCGACCCTTTTGGGACAGGCTGTATATATGTGTCGTTCGATTCCGCCGATCGTTGTATATACAGTGGCGTGCAAAAGTTCCGGGCCACCCAATTTTTTTGTGTTAATTGATGAAATATTTAATTTTTCCACTCGTTAATGATAACAAGTATTCCATAGCGCTACAATGTACATATCAGCATTAAAGAATTTTTTTTGCTTAACGTATGATCTGTTTACTACGTGGAACGACCTTCGACGTTGCTCTTGCTCCAAACACGGTTTGATTACGTTTTCTTCCGTACTCGTTTAAAAGTATGCTTAACTAAAGAAATTAGTCTTGTTTCTGACACGATGACGAAAAATACGAATATTCAGGTCCGGGGACTCGCGGTAAAACTTTCTTCAGAAGGAAAGAGTTCTCGCGATATTGCGACGATTTAATCAATGGGTAAAAGTACTGTTCCTCGTATTCTGGCAAAATATAGATTGAAAAAGTCGTTGACTGATGACAATTGCAGTGGTAGACCACGAAAAACTATTGAACGTGTCGATAAAATTATCAAGGGAAGGTGTATCGTAGATCCGCGGAAAACTGCAGCAGCGGTTTCTCGGGAATTGCGGTGCGAAAATCTTGCTGACGTTAGTCGGAGTCCAGTTTCTCGTCGTCTGAAAGATGTAGGACTGATTGGATGTATTGGTGTAAAAAAACCGCTCATAAGTAAAAAAAATAAGAAGGTGAGGCTGAGCTTCGCGAAACATACGAGCATTAGACGATATCGGATTGGCGAAAAGTGCTTTTTTCCGATGAATCAAAGTTCCAATTATTCGGAAGTGATGGTCGGAAGTACGTCAGACGCCGAATTCGTACTAGGTATAATGTCTGATATGAAATTCCTACCGTAAAACATGGTGATGGGAATATTAAATGTCGGGGTGCATTTTCTGATGCCAACGTTGGTCCGTTGACGGAAATTGATGGCAATATGGACGCTTAGATTTATAAAGACATTTTGCAACAACATATGCTTCCATTTGCCAATAAAAATATGCCACGCGTTTGGATCTTTCAACACGATAATCACCCTAAACATTCTTCGCGCTTAGTCAAGAATTTTCTCGAAAGCCAAAAAGTGCGTCTCTTGGACTGGCCGTCGCAACCACCGGACTTGAATCCGATTGAACATTTGTGGCAAGACCTCAAACATCGTGTTGGAACGAAAAATCACTCCAACAAGATCGAGTTATGGAAGCATTTGTGTGATGAGTGGAGAAAATTGCCGCAAGAACGAATATCGCAGTTAATCGAGCCCATGCCTTGTCGGTGCGCTGCTGTTATCGCTGCGAAGGGCATGGCCACAAAGTACTAACTCACATGAAGAACGTCGAATTATATTTTTTCATTTCTAAAATTTTTTATAATTTTTTTCATTAGCAATAATATGTGGCCCGATACTTTTGCTCATTCGAGAATTAAAAATGTTCCAACTATCAATTCCTCGAGAACAGTATTATTATTTACAATATATGGTTATCAAATATAAGTCAATACAAGTTGTTGTTATTTATTTATTTTTTCCCACAGCCATATTTCTATGCAATATGCACAAAAAATAATGTGGCCCAAAACTTTTGCACGCCACTGTATATATATATCTCTGACGTCAGGTCATAAAAAAAATTTTTTTTTTTAATTACTTGGCGTCGAGACGCTGCCGCGTCTCTTGATATATACAGTAGCGGACAAAAGTTTAAGACGGAGAGGGCAAAAAAAAGAAATCGTTTATTTTTTATGGAAAGAGCTGACTCAGCAATTTTTTTTTATAGTAGGTAACCAATTATTGGTTTATATATTTATCGCATAAATTAAATATGGCGCGTATAACAATATTGGGTGAAAGAAATAAAGAAAACATAAATTTGCTTAAAATCTTTGAGGACAAAAGTTTAAGACGATACGTACAAAAAACTATTTTCATAGAAAATATATTGATTATTTCGTCCCTTCAATACTTCGTCCACAGTCCCTTATTCAGAATCACGTCAACACATCGTTGAGGCATAGAATCGATCAATTTTTCGCAGTCGTTCGCGGTTATTTCATTCCACGTTTTCTCGACTAAAAAATACAAGTCATCCAAATTTTTCGGTTTTTTTCCGTGAATCCTTTTTTTTATGAGGCTCCATAAGTTTTCTATGGGATTTAAATCCGGCGACTGCGATGGCCACGGTAATAACGGGATTTTCTTTTCACGAAAAAAACTTTTTACGAGTCGAGCCGTATGCTTTGGGTCGTTGTCTTGTTGATAAATGAAATTATCACCCATATTTTGGTGTGCATACGGTAGCATGGTATTCTTCATGATATCCAAGTATTGGAAACGGTCCATGTTTCCATTAATCCGGCGTATCGGTCCGGGACCACTGCGAGAAAAACATCCCCATACCATGACATTTCCACCTCCGTGTTTTACTGTCGGTAGAACACATCGGGGATTCAAATCTTCGCCAACTCGACGTCGTACATACAATATCCCATCAGAATAAATGCGGTTGAATTTAGATTCGTCCGAAAATAGCACATTCTGCCAATCCTCGCTTGTCCAATGCCGATGAGCTCTAGCGAATTGCAGTCGTAATTTTTTATTTTTTTTGCTCAGCATTGGTTTCTTCCGTGGCTTTCGTGCTTTTAAATGAAATTCTTCGAGACGTCTTCGGACAGTTCTTACACTTATGCTTGCATTACTATAAGTGGATATTTCAGCGTTAATACTGACTGCCGATCGAAAACGATCTTTTTCGCTCAGCCTATGAATCCGACGATCTAGCTTGGGCGTCGTTTTTCGCGGTCTCCCGGTTCGTGGTCGATCGAAATATTCGCCAGTGTTCACAAACTTATACCAAGCTTGCTTACACGCAGTTTCAGATCGATTTAATCGCGTAGCGATTGAAGAAAATGTCTCATTTTGTTTCCGGAGAGATACGATTAGTTTTCGTTCACGTGGCGATAAACTACAGGCTTTACCCATATTTTCTTTCCCCGTAATTTAACTAAAGACACTAATTAGTACACCAAAACGTATTTTTAGTATTAATGTAGCAAATTTTTGCGAGGAACGACTACGAGTGCCTTGTTCGACAAATCGTCTTAAACTAATGTCCGCTGTTTATAGATGGTCGGAAGACAATGAAAACTGTACAACGTATGTTGTTTATATTTCGCGACCAAAACTTCCACATTACGAAGGCCAAACATGCACATATTCTATGACCAAACAAACAAGCCGAAGGAAACGATATTACTGGTATGGCAGTCTTATAAACAAAATTATAACCCACCGTCTTAAACTTTTGTCCGCTACTGTATATATTGTGACGCTTTCCACGGGGGAAAGCGAGACAATGCGGGGAACGAGGAGGAAAAAAAAGGGAAAAAAAAACTGAAAATAAAACGAGAAATAATATATTACAAAAAAAGGAAAAGACTATTGTATAAAAAAATGGTAACGGTTTGGGCGCCAGCGAGTTTTTCGCGAACTCGCAACGACAGAAAAAAATTATAACGAAATCCGAAAGAAAAAAGCAATGCAAAATTTTAATACACGCGCTGGGGCTGGGGAAGGGGATCTCAGGGGGAAGGTTCCCGAACGCTAATACGCCTCTCACTCTTGACCGCCGAGTCACCAAAGAAACGAAAAAAGAGAACAAAAACGAATGAGGAAAAGCGTGATCCTCGCGAAATACAAAAAAAACGACTCTCGAGCGCGGAATAGCGACGGGGGGATGGTACGGAGGAAACGGGCTAAACGGGCGCGGGGGAATATGAGGGGGGAACGCAGGGGGAAACACCACGCACTTATCGCAGGGAAAACGCTGGGGGGATCCGAGAAAACGGGGCCTCGTGGCCGCTCGCACGCAATCTCGCCGAAATAGAAAATGAAATGATCGGACCGATAAGAAAAAAAAGAAACTCACGCTTCACGGCCGTCTCCTTCTCAATCTCGCCCTACACTCTATCCTTCTTCGTCGTCCTCTCCACGCCAATTTCCGTAAACGTCCTTTCCAAGCCTTTCTCTATCGTCCTTTCAACGTCTTCCCCTTCACACTCGTCCTTTCCTGCCTTTCTCTTTCGTCCTTTCCACGTCTTTCCTTCCTCACCTCTCTCACACTCCTCACTCGCAGTTCGTCACTCTCTCTCACACTCTCTCACACTCTCTCACACTCTCTCACACTCTCTCACACTCTCTCACGCACGCACTCTATCACAAAAAAAAATAACTCTCAAACAATCAACGCCAAAAAAAAAAGGGATCCAGAAGGGCTCGAAACGCAAAAAAAAACTTAACTCGGTTATCACCGCTCAACGCTCCGCTCGCAAGTGACGAGTTCGTCACTTGCTTTTCGGGTTCTGGGCTAATGAGGGAAAGTGGGAGAAATTTTCGGGGGGCTAGTTCGTAGGAAAGGGGAGGGATGGCAGCACGGTGACTCTGCATCGATAATAGATCCTTCAAGGTGCGCCGCGGGAGCGAGGTGTCGTGGGATATTCCGACCCCGGGGGTCGATGCATGATTCCATTTTGTTTCGCTGTTGCCGGCCGGTGATACTGGCGACGGCACGATTGCCCCATGTTCGATTTGTCCACGGAGGATGGGCCTTCTCCCCCGTGTTATGACGTTGTGTAGTGACATTCGCTGGTGCGGGGAAGCACGATCCTCCGCCGCTACTTTGATGCACCCCCGGGGTGGTGTCGACGAGATAAGGCCCGCTTCGGCGATGATCTGTGTGGGCGCTGAGATCCACCGGTGATGCTGCGCTGGGGTGGTAGGAGGGGGGGGGGGGGTTGAGGGGGCGAGAACGAGAGCGGAATTCTCGGCGTATCTGTTTCGCGTTTTCGCGAATTCGCTTTGCTTACAACTAATTACAACTGTACTTCTGATTTCGCGACATTAAGGGACGGTTTAATTCTACGACGCGTATACGGGGATCGCGAGGGGAACATAACGCGGGGGGAAGAAATTGTAGGGGGGCGTGCGTGGTGGACTTGCGAGGGCAGGTCGGGGCGATCTGTGGCGCAACGTCACAATATATATACAACGATCGGCGGAATCGAACGACACGCGTTGATAAGTACCGTCCTGCAAACGACACGCACCACTTCCGAGAAATTTCGAGTCTCGAAAAGTTTATAATAAATCAACGCTCGATATATACAACGTTCGACGGAATCGGGCGACACGCGCCGTGAAAGTTCAAAGGCTTCCCCCCACCATTTTCCCACCCACACACGCGGACCTCGCTGAATGCCCAAAATCGCGCACACCGATAAAGAAGATCGCTTATCGCCCTGATAAAAAAGATCAACGCTTGATCGTGAGGCCGCTAGATGGCGACACATCACCCCCCTCCCACCTTTGAACCACGCCCACCCCACCCCCACCCACCTCCAAATACCACCCACTCCACCGCCTCCACCCACCGCCACCCCTACCACCCGCCCACCCACCACCCACCAGACACGCCCCCCTCCCTTCCAGGGGGTTCGTGTCTAGGCTAAGTGTCGGTAAATGTCGGTGCAGAGACCTTGGATTAGAACCGGCCCCATATATCTACTTTCCTTGACGGCGATAATGCCCCGCCGCCGCTTAATAAAGTGATTGGAGGTACTGGAGAAAATACTAGATCGAATTCTGGCAATGTTCTAAAGAATGAACTCAGGCAGTGGATTGCAGATTCATGCGTTGAAAAAATTTGGGTGAATAAATTGCTCCAAATCCTTCGCCGACATGGACATAGCGAATTGCCAACCGATTATCGCTCTTTACTATCGACTCCGAGAAATCTCAATTTCGTCGACGTCGAGCCAGGACAATATTATCATTTTGGATTGGTTTCTGGATTGAAAAAATCAATTCTGCGATATTTTGCCGAACGTCACGCTCCAGAGCAAATATTTTTCAACGCCAATGTTGACGGATTACCAGTGTCGAAAAGTAGCAACGAACAATTGTGGCCAATTCTAGCCAGCGTATGTGCAAGTTTCTATACAGAACCTTTTGCTGTTGGATTATATAGTGGCAAAACAAAGCCCCTCGATTCTAACAAATTCTTGAAATCATTTGTTGAAGAAGTAAACTTGGTTCATCAGAATGGTGTCGAGATAGAACGGCAAATATATACCTGCAAGTTAAAGTCGTTTACTTGTGATGCTCCTGCTAAAGCTTATGTAACAGGTACAAACGGGCATAATGCCTACCACGGCTGTGGCAAGTGCATACAAGAAGGCGAATCGGTAAAAAATAGAGTGACGTATCCAGAGGTAAGTGCACCATTAAGAACTGACGCAACATTCGCAGCAAAATCGGACGAGGATTATCACAAAAAAATATCAATTTTAGAAAAAATAGATAATTTCGGAATGGTGAGCCAATTTCCCTTGGACTATATGCATGTGGTTTTTCTCTGGTGTCATGAAAAAAATGCTCAATTTTTGGTTGAAAGGTAAAAAGAACATTCGCTTGTCAAATATTGATATCGAAAAAGTCAATACTCAGTTCATGTCTCTGAAGTTTCTAACGCCAAAAGAATTTGCTAGAAAACCACAAAGTTTACTTGAACATGATCGATTTAAAGCCACCGAATTCCGTTAACTATTGTTATACTCAGGACCAGTAATTTTTTACAAATGCTTAGATAGTCAGAAGTACTATCATTTTTCAGTTCGAGTGTAGCGATACGAATCTTATCGAATGAACAATTGCATAATTCTTTAAATGATTACGCAAGGCTTTTGTTGGTATACTTTATCGAAAATTTTGGAAAATTGTATGGATTTGAATACATGTCATATAATATCCACAATTTAGTACACATTTGTGATGATGTAAAATTATTGGGCCCACTCCATTTTTATAGATGCTTCAAATTTGAAAACTATCTTCAAAAAATTTTAAAAAAATTGAAAAATACTGGCAAAACACTCTCTCAAATTTTTAATAGACTCTCGGAAGAATCTGCACTTAACAATAATTCACGTGAGACGGCAGAGTACCCAGTTATTAGATTTTTCGATAAACAAATTTATAATAATCAAGAACTGTCAATTAAATCTCTCACGTATGAAAAGTTTTTTTTGAATTCGAAAAGAGGTAACAATTGTATTTTAACTCTGTCGGAAAAGATAATGTTTATCGACAATTTTGTTTCCAAAGATAATAACATATTTTTAACTGGAAACATTTTCGAAAGTCAACGATCTTTTTTTGAAAAGCCTTGTGACTCTAAAGCTCTACTCATTACAGTGGTAGATCGAAACAGATATGAAATTGCGACGATTGATTCATCGCAAATTTTTCAAAAGTGCGTGGAAATTCCATTGGATAGCGAGGACAGAGTAATCTTACCATTAATTCATTAGAATCAATATTTTTTTAAAAACATTTACTTATATAGTTGTTGCAGTTCGATGTTCTTGATGGTGTACGCCTCTTATGTACAGATCAAAGTGTTATAATTGGTGAAACTCAACAATTTTACAACAGAGATTAACATAACTTTATTATTTCAATTTATGAAATATGTATTGTTGTGATTATATAAGCGATATAAGTGACTGTTTCAATAGAAATTGTTCGAATTCGCACGTACAATCGTTTCGTTTATACTTTTCACGATACGACACTAGCGCCGACGATTTTAGCGCTATATAAACTGTTGACACCCTAACCTCCTTTCCGAACGTGTTCATCGACATTAATAGTGCACACGTGTTCAAAAAAATATCAACGGACCGAAAGCGGAAACGCATGAAGATTAGAAAATGCATTCTTATGAAAGGGAGTAATATGAGATGCCGCAACCTTTCGAGGACCACTTATCTGGCGACTCGTAGACGCCATGGGTAGATAGGGAACATGAACATTTTTAAGTACCAAAATTCCAAGAAAACCAAATCTCAAATATTTCCACGATCATAAAACTTTATGCAGCTGCTCTTCAAACAAAACGAAACACTTTTCAAATATTCTCAACATTGAAATATTTTTCTTTTAACAGTAAACAATTTGAACAGGAAAATGAAATCTCATTGGTAAAATAAACGAATTAATAATTGATAAATAGTAATGAAAAAACAAAATAACAAAGAAGATAACAGATAATTCATTTGCAATAATTATAACAATTGAAACGGACGACACGAAAAGAAAAGATGTGTAACGGTATTAAATAAGTTTGTCATTGAGAGACATATGAGGTAAATCGCAAAACAAATGCTAATACGTTTGAAATAACAACAATTTGACAAATATTGAATAATATTATAAATAAAATATTGTATTCGATAATACGCATAAGACGTAAGTTGTGGAGGGAAGATGGGCCTTCCCAAAGCAACATCTTTGTCCGTCAGGGAGGGGCGAAACCCACCTACGCGACAAAGATAGGATAACCTATGTGGAGGGGAGTGTGCGCTCCCGAAGCATCAGGCCCTTTAGTTTCAGAAAAGGGAAAATCAATATGAAAATGGACCATCATTGGTTGAACCTTTCTACGACTTAAAATTTCGGAACGCCTATAAACCGAAATGATAAAAAGACGCGCAGAAGGAAAATGAAAGGAGAAGTGAATCAGAAAGCAGAAGTCAGTTAGAGAAGAGCCAGAAGAGCCAGAAGTCAGTAAGTAGCAGAAGGAGTTTTCAAACAGTGCATAGTAAAGTTGCAGAGTCAAAAGAAAAGTACCGAGTCCAAATAATAAAGAAGAGACCGAAATTAAATAAACTCAAAGAAATAAGAAAAGATTATAGTAATAGAAAAATTGAAATTAATAGAGAAAATATTCTAAGTTTAAAGTTGAAACTGAAAAGTATTAAGTCAAAGAAGAATTAAGAATTATTGAAGTTATTTCGAGGAACTGCGAGGTCAATGAAGATTTTCACCCTTTCGACTAACCGATTTCGTTCTGCCGTCTTCATCGTTATCAAACTGTAAGTCCGATATTTGTTTTATTTGTAATATCATTAATTTGTTTTCTGAAATACAGACTCTTCGAGTCAGATAAAATCCAACACGACGTTTCGACATTTATTTGCACTCCTCAATTAGAGATGCCCATCCAGTCTATTGGCCGAGAGGCTAGGGCAAAAAGGGAACGACCATTTTTACAAGGTTTCTTAACCTTGAGTGCGTTTTGACGTCCCATTTCATTTTGGGCTCGTCAACCGACGTCACATTTCATTGGGGGCTCGTCCGACCGCTGCCACCATTTTATTGGAGGCTCGACTTGCGGAAAACAGGTCTTTCATTGAGGAATACGCTTATAACTGCTGGAAATGATAATAAATGTCGGATAAAAGAAAACTGTCGAAAGACGAAGAACCACAGTACTCACTGCGTAGTTCTGGTAAAGCAACAAATTCAGAAGGGTAACCTCCAACTATCAGGAAAAGAACTTTTAAATTCACTGGTCAATCGATAGATCAAACGATAGATTCAGGACTAGGAGATTTTACACGTAACGTTGAAACATTAACATCTGATGAAAGTTCAGGGGACGAAAATAGAGACAATACTTTAGTGAAGGAATCGAACGCGGTAGAAGAAACTGAAAATAATACAGAAAAAACAATAAATTCAACAAACATGCCAACTCACGAATTAAGCCAAAATCAATCAATTTCATTAAAAAATGCACTCGTTTGTGTACCAAATTTTGAGGGAATCGCCGAAGATTTAATAGATTTCATAAATAACTGCACAGAAGCAAAAGACATGTTACCAGCTGCTGCAGAATCAAATATAACAAAATTAATTTTTGGTAGTCGCTTATCTCAAAAAGTAAAAGATGCATTAAATAAAACGACATATTCAACAATTAAAGAATTAATAAAATATTTAAAAAAGGTTTACGTTCCAACGAAAACAACTTTTCAATTGCAAGGAGATTTAGGACGAATGTTCCAAAAAGATAATGAATGAGTTGTAGACTTTGTTAATAGGTTACGAAAAAAAGCAAGAGAAATAGTTGAAAGTCACATTGCTAGTAAAACAGGATTAACAGACCAACAAATACAAATATTTAAAGACGAAATTGACACATCGGTAGCACAATGTTTTTCACAGGGTTTGAAAAATGATATAGATCAACGTATGCCAGAATGCGATACAGTAACAGAAGCATTAAATAAAGCAATAGAAATTGAACGAAAATTAAATGCGCGAAAAGATTTACGCAGAGATCCAAATAAAGAAAAATCAAGTGAGGAACAGAAACAGGACTATAAAATGAATAGGCCAGTACAATTTTTTAATTCAGAAAGAAATGATGTAAGGAAAAATCCAATAAATAATTTTCAAAATAGAACATACACTCAACCTAGTAGAAATAACAATTCTAATGTTCAATCAAACTCAGAAATAGTATGTTTCCGTTGTAAAAAATCGGGACATTTTGCGAAACAATGTAATGAAAACGATAAAATTTCCAAAGATAACTGTCAATTATGCAACAAACCAGGTCATACAGCAAAAAATTGCTATAGTCAAACGCGAAACCAATATAAAGTTACAGATATTAAATGTCAAATATGCGGAAGACACGGGCACTCGGCTAAAACGTGCCGAACAAATAGTAAAGAATATTCGAATCAAAATATTGTAAGTAATACACAGAAATATTGCACTTTTTGTAAAAAAGCGGGACATAAAGAGACTCAGTGTTATAGATTAAAAGCGTTAAAATACGATCAGGGAAACTCGAACAAGTCTCATTCAGCGGGCGCGAGGAGGGACAATACTCAAAGCCGCCCTGTAAACACAATTCAGGAGCAGGAGTCAAACAACGACTCCCAGTATACGAAATAGATGTTAATTTTGATGAATTACCATATACAGTCGTAGGAAAAACTGATAAAAATGAACATGTAGTAATGATGCTTGATTCAGGTGCTTCGCCTAACTTAATTAAGTCGAAATATGTGATCAAGAATACAAAAATAAATTTAGATGAAATAATCAAACTGCATGGAATAGCAGATGTCCCAGTAAAAACGTTAGGCAGTGTAAAAGTAAAATTATTCGGTAAAGAGACTGTGTGTCATATTATGAAAGATGAGATAACAATTCCACACGCAGGTCTCGTTGGATCTCGATTCTTCGCAACTCATGGGGCAAAAATTGATTATAAAAATAAAGTATTTAAAATTGGTAATAAAAAATACCCATTTAAACAATTAAACAAAATTGAAAATGGCATAATGTGCATTCCTCCACGAAGCGAAACAACATTTTTTGCCTATGTTAAAAATCCAGAAATTTCGGAAGGATATATCCGGAAATTAAAGATTTGTAAAGGCGTATATGCAGGTGAATGTTTAGTCAAAGTACAAAATGACCGAGCGTACATGCAAACTTATAATACAACTGAGGAAGAAATAGATATAAAGATTCCTACGTTAGAAGTTCATGAAGTCGAGGAAATAAAAATTCCATTATCAATTGCCCACGAAAAAAGTTCAGTAAACAAAAGAATACATTTTGTAAGGGAAAACAATAATACATTGTCAAAAGTAACAGGAAAAATGGTATTGCTAGTTAAAGTGCACGAAACAGAGAAAAGATTTAATGAGATTAAAAAATTATTAAGATGGGATCATTTACAACACGAAGAAAAAATTCATGTAGAAACCTTGGTAAAAAAATACTCAGATCGTTTTCATATTCCCGGAGAACCTTTAAATTCAACAAGCGTTTATAAACATAGAATCACAACGAATTCAGATATTCCTTTAACAACTAAACAATATCGCACACCACAGTATTTAAAATCGAAAATAAATGAACAAATGGAGGAAGGACTCGAGACAGGCATTATTCAGCCTTCGGAGTCTCCGTATAATAGTCCAGTATGGATCGTACCTAAAAAACCAGATTCGAAAGGAAATAAGAGATGGCGTGTAGTCATTGATTTTAGAAAATTAAATGAAAACACAATAACAGATGCTTATCCGCTACCTAACATAACCGATATACTCGACCAATTAGGAGGTTCAAAATATTTTTCTGTATTCGATCTTGCGTCTGGTTATCACCAAACCGAGATGGAACCAAAAGATAAATACAAAACAGCTTTTTCTACACAACAAGGACATTGGGAATTTAACCGAATGCCATTTGGTTTAAAAAACGCTCCAGCAACGTTCCAAAGATTAATGGATACTGTTTTAAGCGGTTTACAAGGAATATCAATGTTTGTTTATTTAGATGATATAATAGTTTTTGCGAAAAATTTAGAAGAACATGGAAAAAGAATAGATGATTTGATGCAAAGATTGCGTAGAGCTAATTTACAATTACAACCGGATAAATGCGAATTTTTACGTCCAGAAGTAAATTATCTAGGGCACATTATAAGTGAAAATGGTTTAAAACCTGACCCGTCTAAATTAGAAGCTGTAAAAAAATTTCCAGTACCTAAGAAACAAACAAATATCAGAGCTTTTCTCGGATTAACGGGATATTATAGAAGATTTATTAAAAACTTTTCAAAGATTGCAAAACCCTTAACAAAATTGTTAGAAAAAGATAGAAATTTTGAATGGTCTCAAGAAACTCAAAATGCTTTTGAAAATTTAAAAGAAGCCTTATGTACTGCACCAGTATTACAATATCTAGACTTTTCGAAACCTTTTATTATAACTACTGATGCCTCTGGATTCGCTATAGGCGCAGTATCATCTCAAGGATAAATCGGAAAAGATAAACCGATAGCATACTTCTCTAGAGCAGTGAAGCCAGATCGCGCGTAGAACTTACCCTCTCTCTAGTCCCCTACGCACCCGTCACACAATGAGAGAAGCATCTAAATTTTACATAAATACATCTAAAATTTAGATGTATTATCTCTTTAATTTTATTATCTAAAAATTTCTAAAATTTAGATGTATTATTATATTATTCTTCATCATATTTCCATACTTTCTCTATTTATACATACTTTTATCAAGCGATAAAACATTATCCCCGAAAACAAGCCAATCATAATCCATCCGGCCGCGAATCACAAGTACCAGAAGGTGCACTCATTCCACAAGCAATGGGATGGTCCCGTGGTAGCATGTCGGACTCCGGACGGCAGGGGCGTGGGATCGGTTCCCGCGCTCAGTACTTTTTTTTTTTGTTATGAGGCGAGTTCATTCGTGAAACACGGTGAAATAAATTTAAAAATAATATATACAGGGTGATTCATAGCAACACTGACACCCAGTAACTACGTATTCTCGACGATATACTGAGCATATGTACTTAGCCGTTTTTTAATTTTCGAAATAGTTTTCAAATGGGAAGCAATAGAATTTGGAAGTTTTAAGTTAATCACAGTCGTTATTTTATACGCGTTCGAAGACGCCTCAGTGCCGGATCAGCAAGGCTCCGATTCTAGACATATGAAGAACTGGCAGAGTTCAGGCAGAAAAGCATTTCGCGAGCGCGAAGGTCTTTTGTTTCAATTGAAAATAGCCGTTCTTTTATACGTCATTGAATCGAACACAACAGCTATTTTCAGGTAGAAAAGGATTTCGCGAGCGAGCGCGAAGGTCTTTTGTTCCAATTGAAAATAGCTGTTCTTTTCGATTAAATGCCGTATCGGCAGCTTGGATCGGCGTTTGTTACACGATGAATAAATGATGACACGATGCCCGCATCATTTATTTGAAAAAAATCATAACACGGTAATACGCGGATTTCAGGTGCACGAACGATACATGATCGAAGAATAAGAAGAATTAACAAAAAGTGATTAGGGAATTTTCTGTATTTAAAAAAAATGGCTGTAAAGTTTTGTTTTCCCGTGACTCACCGTGTCCACGGCAGTTGAAATACTTGCCAGAATGTGATAAAATGACTAAAGGCGAGAAAATGGAATTTTTATTCAGTGAAACACTGTACGATTGGGAGGCGAGGTTGAAACCGCAAATTTTGGGATGTCCTCGATCGACAACTTGTATTTTACCATCATACATGACTCCTACAACATGCAGAACACTTTGAGAAGCCGATTAAACGACCCAAGATGAGAAATTATCTTTTTTCCCATTAGAAAAACACACTGCAAATATGTAACTAGGTTCAAGCTGCATTTTTCACAGTGCCATCAAACAGACAGTTCTTTTCAAGCGACCTATCGATCCGACAGGATCCAAAACCCTTGCGAGAAGCTGATCGAACGATTCGAGATGAGATGTTATTCTTTTTTCATTAGAAAAGCACACCGCAAAGATACAACGGTGATCGACCTGCATTTTCGGCAGTGCTATCGATCAAGCATTTTTTTCAACAATACATTGGCCCTGCAGGATTCAGAACACTTTCGTGAAGCTGACTGAACGATCAGAGATGAGAAATTATCTTTTTGTTCCATTCGAAAAACACACTGCAAATATGCAACGAGACTCAAGCTGCATTTTTCACAGTGCCATCAAGTAAACATTTTTTTAATGGACCTATCGATCCTACCGGATTCATAACAGTTTTGGGAAGCCAATTGAACCATTAGAGATGAGAAGTTTTTTTTTTATCAGACAAACACACTGGAAAGATGCAACTAGGTTCAAGGTGAGTTTTTCACTCGGCTATCGAACAGACGTCTATTTTCAAACGATCTATCGATCCTACAGGATGCAGGACCCTTTCGAGAAGCTGATTGAACGATTCTAGATGGAAAGTTAAGCTTTTTTCATTTGAAAAACATAATGCGAAATGCAACGAGGATCGAGCTGCTTTTTCGGCAGTACTATTGACCAAGCATTTTTTGTCAACAATTCATCGGCCCTGCAGGATTCAGAACACTTTACAGACGGTGACTGAACGATTAAAGATGAGAAATCATCTTTTTTCCATTTGAAAAACACACTGCAAACATGCAACGAGACTTAAGCTGCATTTTTCACAGTGCTATCGAATAAGCATTTTTATTCAAGCGATTCATCGATCCTACAGGATTGTGAACACTTTCGAGAAGCTGATCGAATGATTCGACATGAGAAGTTATCATTTTTTCGTTCGAAAAAAACACTGCGAAGATGCAGCAAGACTGGCGCTGCATTTTTCATAGTGCCCTCGACCAGGAATTTTTTTTGAACGATCTTTCGATCCTGCAGGATTAAAAACACTTAGAGAAGCCCATTGAACCATTAGAGAAGAGAATTTTTTTTTCCGTTAGACAAACACACTGCAAAGATGCAATTAGGTTCAAGCTCCATTTTTCACTCCGCCATCGAACAGACATTTCTTTTCAAACGATCTATCGATTCTACAGGGGCCAGGACCCTTTGGAGAAGCTGATCGAACGATTGGAGATGAGAAGTTATGCTTTTTTCGTTCGAAAAACATACTGCCAAGATGCAACGAGCATCCAGCTGCATTTTTGTGTAATAATGAATCGGATGATGATGAAATTAAACGGCACACAATGTTAGTGTGAATACCCGTCGATAATAAAAATGTTCCTCGCTTCTAATGCTTCTGGTTCCCAGCAAACACAGTTCCAGAAGAGTTACGAATTTGTTATGTAACGGACGTTATATTGAATGTCACACCTATATCACAGGCACCGTAAATGAAGCAGTGCTTGTTCTGAGATTTGTCATCCTTTTTGGAAGTTATCATTACGAAAAATTTATAAGTAATATTCATGAAGCATAATCAGCACATAGATGTAATTATAACATATTGCCATATGTAACATTCCTAGCACGAAGATGTATATACTCTGAAACGCAGCATGTAATAATCTCAGCACATCAATGTAACAATAACGAAACAGAATACGTAACTTTAATCCATAACATTCATATAACAATGCTGTTGAATGTTATTTCAATATTACATGTAATTTACGTACATGTATCATAAATGAAGAGGCTTTATTTTATAAATAAATTGTAAAATGTTTACATTATTTATCTCTCATATTTATTATTAATTTCGATGGATATACATTCATCTTTTATTTTTGTTCCCATTTTTTATTTATAATTACATTTTTGCGCACTATTTATGCTTATAAGTAAGGGGTTAACTTTTTTTTATCACATTTTTTTAATACTTTGAAGTTATTAATTGACTTGGAATCTTATTAATACTTAATGTAGATGAAATGCTTAATGTAGAAAAATAGCAAAGTTTAAATAAGAAAAACGACAAGAAAAATAAATTGTGATTTTAGTTACGTATAATATATGGCACATAAATGTTACAAGGCATTTTTAAGTAACAAATTATATGCATTGATATGTTTTCATTTTTCTTTTACAGTAATATACCAATGTTCTGTAATCATTACGGATCCAATTCGTAACACGCTTACAAGTTTTGGGCACATGCCGATTGTCCATTTTTTTTTTGGGACCTGGCAAATTTTTGGCTCCCTTGTCGAAACCATTCTTTCCCTTCATCTTCAAAAAAACGATCTGTGCATGTGTGTGATCGTTTGACAGCTTCTGAAAATGAAAAGAATAATAGTTATAATATATAAGGACAGCAGAAAAAAAATAGTGAGAGAAAAAGAAAGAGAGAAAAGAAAAAACTGATAAGAAAAAAATACCAGAACGAAAGGACGGAGAATAACGAGAAAGGAGGGTGAAGGAGAGAAGAATGATTTAAACGTGAATGACAGAAGAAGAGGGAAAGAGGGGAAAACTGAGAGGGAAGAAAATATTTATTGAGAATGATAGGTCAAGAGAGGAAAGAAAAGGACAAAAAGAGATAGTGGAAATGGCAGGGAGAATGAGAAATGGAGGAACAGTAAGGATAAGATTTCTACGCCTATGGGTGAAGAGAAGAATATGAGCATGAAAAGTGAAAGAGTTGGGAGTAGTACGAATAGGCAAAGAAGGTAAAGAAAAAGGAGAGTCTCAAAATTCTATTCCAGAAATAAGGTAGACTGGGCGGCAAAGAAATGGAAAAATTGAAAAATCTAACTAAGGAATGTGAAGGGATAGAAAAATGGATGGCAGAATTAATAGAACTAGAAGGAAGAAAGAGTGAAGAGTGGAATGGATGAAAGAGGGAATGAGAAGAGATAAAAAAAATACTGACAGAAAAGAAGGATGAATATAGATCGAGAAAGAGTAAGAGGAATAGCATGGAAAACAGCATGGTAGAACGTTCGGAGGTCCACGCAAGGCAAGAGAGAAGAAAATAAAACGAAGAGAATATGCAAATTGTTTGAGCAAAAGAGTACGGACAAGAGTTCATTTACGGTTCAGAACTAGATTAAGTAAAATATAAATCAAGGAAAATAGCAGCATAAAATATATCTATTAAACGTATACATATACCTTTGATAACGTCGATGAGAATTAGATCCCCCACTTTAAAATTGCCTCGAAGACCACACCAGGAGGATTTTTTGGCCACTTCAGGGCCGATAACCTTTTTGAATACGCGAGATATACAATCTTTGGCAGAGTTACCCCCAATTTGGGCCAAATATAAAATCTAGAAAACAAATAATACTATATCAATATTTATATAGTTTAAGATGATTAAATAGCATCGTTAAATGGAGAAGAAATGGTACTTACCAAGCGATTCCGAACATCGCCCAACGTCAAGTGATTTTCGAACTCCTTCACTTGTTCGACGGTTGATAGAGGCAAGAGTGCCGCCAAATCTTCATTCTCGTTTTGGTTCATTTGTACTTGGTTGGCATTTACCAATCGCTCAATGCCATCTAATCTGTTTTCAATGCACTTTACAGAAAACATAATTTGACCCATTTTTTCGCCCATTTTCTCGTACAATTCTGTAAAATATGCCAAGTACAAGTCACGTTATATTTGCATAAATTGAATTATCTTTGATTGAATTATCTACCTTTCGTAATAACCGTTAGGTTCTCGAGCTGCAGCGATATCGATTTATTATCTGAAAAAGCATAAGTTATATAATCGCAGTAATTCTTTTTTCAATATAAGATTATCTTTGTCCAGCTAAATTTGAAACAAATACATACCGATGAAAAAATCTTTCATAGTTGTGTCGATTGCCGATAAGGACAGGAAATTGCCGTTATTGTTGTCCACGTCGTTTTCAACGATACTATTGCTGAGCCCTTCTTTTAGAATAGAAAAAACTATATAATCTTCGCAAATTACAATAATAAAAAAACAAACAAAAAAATCTAACAAATTAAAAATATACATTCGTATTAATAAATACCTTGGTTCTGCAGAAAACTTGACATCCTTTTGGGATGATTTACGTTTAAGGTGACTGGAACATCGCTTATGACTGTTGCATGGCTCGTTTGTTTGTTTGGCGTTACATTTTTTCTTTTAGTTTCTTGATGGGTTATTTCTTTCAATTTTGGTGGACTCGGAACCGCGGTATCATTGGTCGTTTCAGATTCATCTGAAGCTGCATAATCATCTGTAAAACATCACACATGAGAAAATTTGGAGAGAAAATAAATGAAAAAAAATGTCACGTGAAACATACTTTTCTTGTACGTACATCGTAGGAAAAGACACGATATTTCATATATAATTATTATTCTACTCATCCTCGTTGTTATTATTATTGGTATTATTTGATCATTGTTATCATTGTTGTTGTTGATTTTATTGTTACTGTTATTATTATGATTCTGATAGATATTGGGTGTGTTGTGGAAAATACAGCGCTCATTATCATAGAAAGATTTTTTTTTAAGCTACATACACACTATACTTGAAAACTAAAACAAAATGTGCATCAATACTTTTTTCATACCTTGTTCTTTTTTTCCCAATATCAAACCCTTGCGTTTTCCTTTCCCGACTTTGTGGTTTTTTTCTTCTTTTATCATTGCAAGAGTGCTTATTTTTTGTATTTGTGGAAAATCAAAGGCTTCGTCACCACTTGACAGGCCATCTGCCTTTTGCCGTGCATTTGAAATGTTGTCTGGTAAAAAAAAAATATATATATATATCATGAAACAATAATAATTTGAAAAGGCAAAGGAAATTGAAACAACGAAGCCAGTTTACCGTAACATCCCAGGAATTTCACATCGTGTAATTGCCATTTTTTATCGTCCGGGTCTGGAATTGTTCGTTTTACGATGTGCGGTCCCACATTTTTTATATTTGGCCACCAACACTTTTTCAGATCGTCCGACAACCAGCATGACGGTACTTCGGATGCCGACTCTCCTTCCTTTCCATCTTCGTTTAAAAAAGTAACGACTGCATAGAGCTTCATCGTTACGATTCACTTTTCTGAAACGTATAAGATCGTTATTAAAATATAGGTTAAGTTTTGTGCCGGCAGTAGTCTGACGGATAAATTTTGTTGAAAAAAGTTTCAAAAAGTAAAGAAAATATGACAAGTAACCATATAAGACAATCATGGTGTTAATGGTAATGATTAATAATTACAAAAATTGTTTATGTTCTTACCGAATTTGTACGCTGAATTTTGACCGCAGATATACCTCGTGCACCTCGTGTGACCGCGTGTTACACACCGTGTTTCACTTTATTGGTTATGTTAGAAACGCACATCCGGCTACCAACGTTTTTGCAATCGCAGTGCCATCGATTGACGATCGCGCGAAATTTAAAAATAATTAATTTTGTTTTTTTTTATCTTTACTATTAACGTGGGATATTGTGTTGAAAATAATAATAACAATGATCGTTAAAGCCCTTTTTTTTTGTTATTTAAAATAAGGTTAACGTAAAAACAATACTTCAGAATTTAAAATACCGAAGCGTTACAATATGAATATTCAAGATACTTAACTGAATAATAATTTTTAAAAACGTTCAAAAAAGCAGGAACAAGCATGCGACCGCCATCACTTTTCATGACTTAAATACAAAGACCTTTGAATATTCAGTTTCACAAATGATGAATTAGAGGTAAAACAAGACTTTCCGAACATGTAATGGGAATTCGTATGCATTTTCGTGCGATTTGTGCCGGGTTAATTACAACATTTTTGTAACTCGCATGTTTTACAATTTTTATATCGAAAGTTGTAGAGTCACACGGTCTATCGAAAAATGGTCGCTGCATTGTGAATTCTTTGCCACTTAGAAAAATCGATTTATTTCTATCACTGGTAATACTTTTTATAAGTATCACCGTCTGAGAAACAGTACAAATGCAATTGTCACCTGTTTTGCTACTGAGATAGAAATTTTCGTATTGTAACGATTTCACGCGTTTAATTTCGGCTTGCTCGTCTTGATGCTTGAAAAACGTAACGATCGGCCAATTCATTATTTTAAATCGGTTATTTATTACAGCAGATTCTTCTACCAGTCGATTCACGATTTGAGGCACAGATCGTCCACTCACTTTCACTTTGTTTTTAATTTTTTGCAAATAACTTTCAAACTTGAAACAACTGTACGAATCCAATGGACCCAAGCGTTCTACATCATTACATATATGCATTAAATTGTGCACATTATACGATATAAACTCAGACCCGTAGATTTTTCCATAATTCTCTACGAAATACGTTAATAGCATTCTCGCGTAGTCTAAGTAACGAATAATAGTTTCCTTTTGTGACAATATCCTTATTGCAATACTCAAACATAAAAAGTGTGTGTATTTCGTGCTATCCAAGCAGTCAAAAAAAATTAATGGTCCTGTGTATAATAAGATTTGACGAAACTCTGTTGCCTTGAACCGATCGAACTCGTACAAAGTTCTGGGATATCTTGCAAACTCTTTGGGTATATAAGATTTAAGCGATAATAAACGCTCATCGGATGTAGCAATGCTCTTATTTGACATCCGAATATTCTTCTTTCCTCTTACGAAAAAAGCAATCATTTTTTTAAAAACGCCCAGATATGCAAGGTGCATGATGTCAAGCGGAAATTGGCTAACCATTTTGATATTCTCAATTTTTTCAAGAACTGATGTCGTCTTATGGTAACCTTCGTCAGTTTTTTCCAAAAATGACTGATCAGTCCTCAATGCTGCCTTTGAATCAGGATACGTAACACGTCTCGAAACAAACCTTCCCTCTTGAGTGCATTTACTGCAGCCATGATATGCATTATGACCTTTTGTCCCAGTTATAAACGCTCTTGCTGGGGCATCGCATGTAACAATATTCAACTTACAAGAGATGCGTTTATGATTCACAATGATGCCATTGTGCTGTATAGCATTTACATCGTTGACAAAACTGCTCAAAAATTCGTTACTATCATTAGGTTTTGTCTTTCCACCGTAAATTCCAATAACGAACGGTTCGGTGTAAAAAATGGCGCATAGACAGCCTAAAATTGGCCAAACTTGATCGCTGCTGCTTTTCGCTAATGGCAATCCGTCTATGTTTATATTGAACAAAATTTTGCTGGGGATTTCATCTTTTGAAAAATAACGACCAATTGAGTCTCTCAAGCCTGCCGATATTCCAAAATGATAATATTTTCCAGGGGGTATATATATACACGTGACCTTCCTGGGCGTGGAAAGAAACGTTCGATAATCAGCTGGTAATTCATCGTGACCATTTTTTTTCAAAATTCTTAGCAACTTATTCACCCATATTTTACTACAACCGGATTCTATGATCCATTGTCGCAACTCAGTAGCTAGACTGAGACTAGTTTCATCGTTTTTACTGGCAATATCTATGGGGACTCTATTGACCTTATTGAGTGTAGGTTCCATATCATTTGCTAGATCTTGTGTGAAAATCTGTGAACTGCGGTAAACAGTTCTTGTTGCTCGGTGGTTTTGCATTGGTGAACTCGTAGATATTTTTTCTGCATTATGTTCTTGAGTTCTTTCAAGTTGAGGTCCGATAGTTTGCAAAACATATTCTGCAGGAGCTGAAGATCTTGATATAAGCTCATTTTTTACTCTTTCGATTTCTGCTCTCCGGAGTCGCTTCCAATGCCTTTTTGTTATACTCCCATAGTCTTTCGATTGTGATTTCGACATCCTAGAATAGTAAAAAAATGTAGAATTGTGCATTTGTAAACAAAACATGAAATAAAAAAAGGTATTTATTGAGCAAATAAAAAGAAAATAAAACTAAATGAAATAAATACTAGATGCAATATTTTACGATGTACCGATTTATTAATAACCGCGTAAATGTAGCAAGTAGTAGAATGACAAAAATTTATTGACCAACGAAAACAAGCAAAGAAAAAAATGAGTACATTACAACAATTTATACAAAAATAACATAAAAGAAAATTAAATTATCCCAATGAATCGAACTAGAATATTTGACGACTTTTGCGAGAGCGTAATTCGATTAGCTGGAAATAATCTTGTGCTAGATAACCAAAAAAGAGGTTGTACAAATGAATTAAAAAATTACCGGCACATGCTCGTAAATATTTATATTGGATTAGAAGTAGTTGTTTCGTTTGAACTTACCTCCGAAAATATTCACTGAGCACGCAATATTTTACTGGAATTTGTTTGTATGTGAATGATATTGTTTTATTCTCACCCGTTCTCACAGTTTTTTCTCACAGCACATAACCTGAAAATTATTGTGGAAAAAATAGAAAATTATAGACATCACAAGTATGTAACATTGATCCGCAAAAATTCCGTCCCACGAGTACGAGAATTTACATGTACCCAAAACTTGTATGCATGTTACGAATTGGATCCGTAATGATTACAGAACATTGGTATATTACTGTTAAGGAGAAATGAAAACATAACAAATACGTATAATTTGTTACTTAAAAATGCCTTGTAACATTTATGTGCCATATTATACGTAATTGTTGCGTTTTTAATCTTACTGAACTGACATACCAATGTTCTGTAAAAGTGACAAAGTCAATTCATAACACTTTTATGAATCTTCAGTACATATAAAAATCTTGTGATCAAGAGACGTAAATTTTACATACCAATCTTATATATTTGTTACATACATAATTTTCTGTATTTTTTTCATCACATAAATAGAGGTAACGTGAAGGGTTTTTGATTGCATCGAATTTACATCTTTTCATTGACATATGCAATACATATCGCTCAATCATATTAATTCCATCTTATTTATGTGCCCGACAGCAAAGTTTCGATTCTGTGATGACAATTATATGACATATTCGTTATATTTTTTGTTACATAAAAGTTTCGAAAATCATCCAAGTTGTGTTTGCTGGGTTACTTCTCAAGCAGCTCATACTGATCTGTCAAGTACTGTTTCAAAAACATTTCACAATAATACGTCAGCTAATGATAAATCCAGCTGAATAATAACCGATAGTCGCATGATGAACGTTTATCGAAAAGAAAAGATAATGAAATTAGATGGCACTTAACGGTTATTATGGTACAACTTCGATAATAAAGAAACTTCGCTTATGCGCATCTTCGGCTAATTATGAACATATGTTTTCATTAATCGCAACTTTCAGTATTATTTATAAGAACCTATTGTACAGAGGTACACCAGGAAATTTAACAGTATCGAAAGATAATGAGCAGCAGCACGAAACTGCATCAATACAAAAAGTTCCGCTTTTTCAGATTTTTCCCTATAGCAATTATTTGATGATTCTCTTCATAATAATATGAAATTACGCAGATGTTTGTCAAGTTGTCATTATTGAATTGAATTTTATAATTTATTGAATTTCCGTTTCGTTAAGTACATTTGTGTTGACAAAATATCTATCGATAGAAAAGAAATTACAGTGCGTGTAAAACAAGTGAATGTCGCCGCAACGATTGGTTGTGCGCCCGGCTTTTGTTAATCACAAAACAGCAGCAGCAACAGATAATTCAACAGCGAAAAAGCGTGGTTTATAAAGTTCTTCGTTATTTCTATTACTCGTGAAGAGATATAATCAATTAATTTGTGTGACATACTTAAATATTCTGTTTATTTTTCTATTTGGTGTTCAAACGTATTTTGTTAATTTTTTTCTTCTGCTTTTCGCTTTTTCGCTTTGAGTTACTTGGTGTGTGTTGTTTTTTTCTCGTGTGTGTGTGTGTTTCTCACGCCTAATAATTCGCGAACGATGGCGGATTATAGTAGCCGTGAATACGCCGACATGATCGCCGTGTACAGTCGGTGCAATTTTAACGCTCGCGTCTCAGCCGAGCAATATGCCATTGATTGGCCGAGACGGCGTCAGCCAAATCATACAACATTTGCTGCGGCTTTCCGACGTTTAACGGAAACGGGCAACGTTATGCCACAGAGGACGAGGGACGGAGCCCCGCGTAGAATGCGAACTGCGAGAAATGAAGAGCGGATCCTAGAGGCATTCGAAGAGGATCCGACCCGGAGCCTTCGTGGAGTTGCAAGGATGCTTGGTCTGAGCTATAGCACAGTCCAACGCACGATGAAGGCAGAAAAAAAACACGCCTTCCACTATACGCGCGTGCAAGGGCTGATAGCCGCCGATTATCCAGCGCGACTGCAATTTTGTCGCTGGTTGATCGAACGCCATAACGCTGATGCAGGATTCCTCGACAAAATTCTTTTTACCGATGAATCGAACTTCGGGAGAAATGGAACGTGGAATTCGCACAATTTCCATTGGAGGTCCGATAGAGATCAGAATCCGAATGTTACGTCAGAACGAGGGTTCCAACATCGATTTACATCCATAAATCTCTGGGCGGGGATTTGCGGAGGTCGATTGGTGAGAAAACTCCATTGATTTGGAATAAAGTATTCCATGAAAGTGTATAAATTTGAAAATGTTTACCGTACTTAATTTATTTGCAAAAATAAATAAACAATTAATAATAATATGCATAATAGTACTGTTTATGATTATGATAGTATTATCAATGATCATAATAGCGTTATTCTAAAAATTATAACCATTGTCGTAACAATTGTAATTGTTATCAACATTAAAGTACAGTTACACTACAATAAAAATGATTATACTTGTAGGTTGGGCCTTACCAGTTCGAGGGCAATTTGAACGCCATGAAGTATACTTCATTCCTCCGACGGCAATTAAAAAATATTTGTCGCCGTGGTGGTATTGGCGCTATAGATTTTAATGAGGTCGTGTATCAACATGATGGTGCACCGGCACATACGAGTCATCGGGTTCAGCGCCAACTTCGACGAATGTTCCCCGATAGATATATCGGTAGAGGTGGGGTGCAGAATTGGCCAGCTCGTTCCCCGGACCTAAATCCGCTCGATTTTTTCTTTTGGGGGCACATCAAGTCACAAGTGTATCGTGAGCCTATAAATAACCGAGCCGAATTGGAAGAAAAAATAAACCGGGCTATAGAAAATACAACAGCAGAAATGTTGGAAGGGTGCACACGCAGCTTATTAAAGCGTGCCCGATGCTGCATTCAGGCCCAAGGAGGCCACTTCGAGCATCTTCTTTAGTAATGGAAAATGAAATAAATCGTTAAATCCTAACAGTGTGTGTCGTTAACCTTTATTTCCTGCTAATGTATTATTGACTAATTGTGTTATGATAAGAGTTGAATTCGAATTCGAGGAGGAAAGCAGGAACATTTTTATTATTGACGGGGATTCACACTAACAATGTGTGCCGTTTAATTTCATCATCATCCGACTCATTATTACAAAAAAATGCAGCTCGATGCTCGTTGCATATTTGCAGTATGTTTTTCGAACGAAAAAAGTATAAGTTTTCATCTTGAATCGTTCGATCAGCTTCTCCAAAGGGTCCTGGCCCCTGTAGAATCGATAGATCGTTTGAAAAGAAATGTCTGTTCGATGGCGGAGTGAAAAATGGAGCTTGAACCTAATTGCATCTTTGCAGTGTGTTTGTCTAACGGAAAAAAAAATTCTCTTCTCTAATGGTTCAATCGGCTTCTCTAAAGTGTTTTTAATCCTGCAGGATCGAAAGATCGTTCAAAAAAAATTCCTGGTCGAGGGCACTATGAAAAATGCAGCGCCAGTCTTGCTGCATCTTCGCAGTGTTTTTTTCGAACGAAAAAATGATAACTTCTCATGTCGAATCATTCGATCAGCTTCTCGAAAGTGTTCACAATCCTGTAGGATCGATGGATCGCTTGAATAAAAATGCTTATTCGATAGCACTGTGAAAAATGCAGCTTAAGTCTCGTTGCATGTTTGCAGTGTGTTTTTCAAATGGAAAAAAGATGATTTCTCATCTTTAATCGTTCAGTCACCGTCTGTAAAGTGTTCTGAATCCTGCAGGGCCGATGAATTGTTGACAAAAAATGCTTGGTCAATAGTACTGCCGAAAAAGCAGCTCGATCCTCGTTGCATTTCGCATTATGTTTTTCAAATGAAAAAAGCTTAACTTTCCATCTAGAATCGTTCAATCAGCTTCTCGAAAGGGTCCTGCATCCTGTAGGATCGATAGATCGTTTGAAAATAGACGTCTGTTCGATAGCCGAGTGAAAAACTCACCTTGAACCTAGTTGCATCTTTCCAGTGTGTTTGTCTGATAAAAAAAAAACTTCTCATCTCTAATGGTTCAATTGGCTTCCCAAAACTGTTATGAATCCGGTAGGATCGATAGGTCCATTAAAAAAATGTTTACTTGATGGCACTGTGAAAAATGCAGCTTAAGTCTCGTTGCATGTTTGCAGTGTGTTTTTCAAATGGAAAAAAGATGATTTCTCATCTTTAATCGTTCAGTCACCGTCTGTAAAGTGTTCTGAATCCTGCAGGGCCGATGAATTGTTGACAAAAAATGCTTGGTCAATAGTACTGCCGAAAAAGCAGCTCGATCCTCGTTGCATTTCGCATTATGTTTTTCAAATGAAAAAAGCTTAACTTTCCATCTAGAATCGTTCAATCAGCTTCTCGAAAGGGTCCTGCATCCTGTAGGATCGATAGATCGTTTGAAAATAGACGTCTGTTCGATAGCCGAGTGAAAAACTCACCTTGAACCTAGTTGCATCTTTCCAGTGTGTTTGTCTGATAAAAAAAAAACTTCTCATCTCTAATGGTTCAATTGGCTTCCCAAAACTGTTATGAATCCGGTAGGATCGATAGGTCCATTAAAAAAATGTTTACTTGATGGCACTGTGAAAAATGCAGCTTGAGTCTCGTTGCATATTTGCAGTGTGTTTTTCGAATGGAACAAAAAGATAATTTCTCATCTCTGATCGTTCAGTCAGCTTCACGAAAGTGTTCTGAATCCTGCAGGGCCAATGTATTGTTGAAAAAAATGCTTGATCGATAGCACTGCCGAAAATGCAGGTCGATCACCGTTGTATCTTTGCGGTGTGCTTTTCTAATGAAAAAAGAATAACATCTCATCTCGAATCGTTCGATCAGCTTCTCGCAAGGGTTTTGGATCCTGTCGGATCGATAGGTCGCTTGAAAAGAACTGTCTGTTTGATGGCACTGTGAAAAATGCAGCTTGAACCTAGTTACATATTTGCAGTGTGTTTTTCTAATGGGAAAAAAGATAATTTCTCATCTTGGGTCGTTTAATCGGCTTCTCAAAGTGTTCTGCATGTTGTAGGAGTCATGTATGATGGTAAAATACAAGTTGTCGATCGAGGACATCCCAAAATTTGCGGTTTCAACCTCGCCTCCCAATCGTACAGTGTTTCACTGAATAAAAATTCCATTTTCTCGCCTTTAGTCATTTTATCACATTCTGGCAAGTATTTCAACTGCCGTGGACACGGTGAGTCACGGGAAAACAAAACTTTACAGCCATTTTTTTTAAATACAGAAAATTCCCTAATCACTTTTTGTTAATTCTTCTTATTCTTCGATCATGTATCGTTCGTGCACCTGAAATCCGCGTATTACCGTGTTATGATTTTTTTCAAATAAATGATGCGGGCATCGTGTCATCATTTATTCATCGTGTAACAAACGCCGATCCAAGCTGCCGATACGGCATTTAATCGAAAAGAACAGCTATTTTCAATTGGAACAAAAGACCTTCGCGCTCGCTCGCGAAATCCTTTTCTACCTGAAAATAGCTGTTGTGTTCGATTCAATGACGTATAAAAGAACGGCTATTTTCAATTGAAACAAAAGACCTTCGCGCTCGCGAAATGCTTTTCTGCCTGAACTCTGCCAGTTCTTCATATGTCTAGAATCGGAGCCTTGCTGATCCGGCACTGAGGCGTCTTCGAACGCGTATAAAATAACGACTGTGATTGGCTTAAAACTTCCAAATTCTATTGCTTCCCATTTGAAAACTATTTCGAAAATTAAAAAACGGCTAAGTACATATGCTCAGTATATCGTCGAGAATACGTAGTTACTGGGTGTCAGTGTTGCTATGAATCACCCTGTATATCACATTGGTCAAGTGGCGAAGTAGGCAAATCACCGAAAAATCAAAGCGTCACTGCTGAATGTCGAAGTATTTTAACCTTTTCCGATGATTAAATTCCGTGGTTTCGTACAAAAAGAAGTGAAATCCACATTTAAAACTTTAAAAAGTAAAAAATGTACACCGAGTAATAAAAATAGAAGTTTTCGTTGAAAAGTATTTTTTTCAAATAGTGTGAAAAATAAAAATAACATTTTCAAAAAAAAAACAAACTTGGCATGCATGGTTAAGAAAAAGAGGTGCATCCACGTCAAGATTGATTTTTTTTTTTGAAAATGTTGATTTTTTTTTCACACTATTTGAAAAAAATACTTTTCAACGAAAACTTCTATTCTTATTACTCGGTGTACATTTTTACTTTTTAAATTTTTAAATGTGGATTTCACTTTTTTTTGTACGAAACCACCGAATTTAATAATCGGAAAAGCTTAAAATACTTCGACATTCAGCAGTGACGCTTTGATTTTTCGGTGATTTGCCTACTTCGCCACTTGACCAATGTGATATATATATTATTTTTTAATTTATTTCACCGTGTTTCTCGAATGAACTCGCCTCATAACAAAAAAAAAAAGTACTGAGCGCGGGAGCCGATCCCACGCCCCTGCCGTCCGGAGTCCGACATGCTACCACGGGACCATCCCATTGCTTGTAGAATGAGTGCACCTTCTGGTACTTGTGATTCGCGGCCGGATGGTTTATGATTGGCTTGTTTTCGGGGATGTTTTATGGCTTGATAAAAGTTTGTATAAATAGAAAAAGTATCCAAATATGATGAAGAATAATATAATAATACATCTAAATTTTAGAAATTTTTAGATAATAAAATTAAAGAGATAATACATCTAAATTTTAGATGTATTATTATCGTAAGTAGTATTGGTACCCGTCTGGGGCCCCCCACTCCTATCCCCACTCCTTCCCCCACCACTCGTCCACCCCCACTGCTAATATTCAGCAGGGCGATTTGAGAGTAGTGGGGTGAGGATGGGGGACGTGAGCCGGGCCTCGGACGGGTACCGATACTGTTGGGCGTGTCAACAATTTTTTCGCGACTTACCGCTGATGATGATGCTGATGCTGATACATGCTCGCGTATCGAGTTCGCTGTTGTCTCGAGAAAGATGGTGAATATATGAGAATTTTTTTATTATGGAATATTCCTGAAGGATATCAGATTATACTCAGCAAACTATGTACTCGACTAAATAACCGCTGGTATAAATAGCAATCGAATTCGTAGAGTCGACAAACGAGAAAGACTATCTTTTTATCAGCCGATTAAGCAGATATAACCTTGCGACGAAAAATTAAATTATATATATTTCCTCTACATAGCATTATACGACAAAAGTCTGGGCGGAAAGAGCGAAAATTAATTATTCGCCTTTCGCGTAATTTTTTTCTCGCAATATGTTACACATGCATCTATTTCCTGCATGATAATTCACCATACGGAGACGACGTTACCCCGTCGGTTCGTATCCTCGGCCTCTCCTCTTTAC
This sequence comes from Heteropelma amictum, assembly GCA_959613375.1. Lineage (NCBI taxonomy): Eukaryota > Metazoa > Arthropoda > Insecta > Hymenoptera > Ichneumonidae > Heteropelma > Heteropelma amictum. Next base: position 6,101,967 of record OY390727.1, read on the forward strand.
GCGGCTTTTCGTAGCATCAGGCGGCACGTGCTCTACCTCTCTCTTTCCAGCACGAGCTGCTGATGGCACGTCTATACGAGCGTGCTTACTCACACACGCGCACACACACAGCCTTGCAGCCATGCAGCCCGCACGCACGCACGCACTCACGCACGCACTCACGCACGCACTCACGCACACACTCACGCGCGCACGCACGCACGCACGCACGCACGCACGCACGCACGCACGCACGCACGCACGCACGCACGCACGCACGCACGCACGCACGCACGCACGCACGCACGCACGCACGCACGCACGCACGCACGCACGCACGCACGCACGCACGCACGCACGCACAGCGTTATCAGCGCCTGGCCCGCTATCGCGCTGGAGCCTGCGTCGGCCATCATTATCGCCCCTTCTGTTTTGGGCCTCTATTCGTAACATTGCAGACGCTCGGTCCGCTATCACGCTGGAGTATGCGGCGGCAATTATTATCGGGCCTTCTGTTTTGGGCCTCCATTCGTAACATTGCAGAACGTTTAAGATCGCAGCGTTACATGTGTGTCGCTCTTTTCAACGCGAAATGCTCCTCGAAATTAATCATTTTAAACTAATAACAATAAATTTTCTTCATGCAGCGTTATCAACCATGCTTTACTTATTTAGCTGAAGCATTTCAGATTCTTTAGATTATTCTACGTTTTTCGAACGGCTGAAATTCGCAATTCGGCAGAATAGTGATATACGACACTCGAATATATGATCAACTCTACCAATGGGTATTATTAGTCTCGTATATATCGCAGCGTTCTCCTTAAACGGACGCGGTGTTTTATTTTGTATACGTTAGGTGTCTACGAAGCAAAATCATTTCCTCAGCCATAAACACTGCATGTTTCGAAAATACCGACATCCCCCGATACAAATTATGCTGATAAATAACCACGCATCTTCGAGAGCATGTTTGTCTCGAGGCGACAAACGAACGACGCGATTGTTTCGTATATTCTATCATGGCGAGAATTATTCCCCGTTATCTTATTTCGAATTTGATAGAATATTTAATTCTATGTCATCCGTGGATCGGGGAAAGGTGGAATCGGGATAAGCGAATTAACATGCTATGGCATTTACCCATCCACACTGTGCTCCGCAAGATACGAAGTGCATTGTGCGAGTGTTCGAAAAAACAAATTATTTACGCTTATAATACGGGGTTGTTTCACTCGCAACCCCTAATTGATTCGGTTGTGCGTGTAATCCGTAGACGTGGATGGGAAAATGATCCTATTTTTCAAGGGATATTCGGAGAACGGCGTAAGTACGGCATAAAAAATTACTTTTCACGCTGCGCTGGTGGTGGTGGGAACATTTTTCTGATAAAAATCTCTGCGATTATCGACGTACAGTTCGACGGTATGAAGAAATGGGCGAAGACGAGGCTCGCTTTTACGATTTTAACGAGGAGGGTAAAACCGACAGCGAGGATCATTCGAGCGACGATGGCACATTCATGGAGAATAAACAGCGTAAATGGTTGTCCACGAGAAATAACACCGCACCAGCCGTCGGCGCCATCCGAATAGAGGGACCTATGTACGTTCAAGATGACGCGCCGGCTGGGCCCTCGCGAGCGTGTGTCATTGCACCGTTGAGCGATGCCTCCGCGGCGGAAGAAGAAGAAGATTCTGATGGCTCGACCCTGCTCCTCTCGCCTCAACACGAGGAAGAAGATGATGATGATGACGATGATGAGGAGGAGGAGGAGGAGGAGGAGGAGCTCTCGGAAGCGGACTCTGGTAAATAATTCAGGCTTGTAATTATATGCGCGTGACATTTTACAGAGTGTCTGTAAAATAAGTTCGTAAAACAGGCTACTCTTCGGGCATTGACGTTATCGATGATAATATGCTGGGGGCGGAGGAGGAGCAAATGCGTAACCGCTACCCCGGAGCTGTGGACGGCTTCGATTGGTAAAAACTTTCGTAGTTATTAAATTAATTATAATTTACTCCATCTTAACAGCAGTCTACGCTAAATTGATTAACTTATCAATTTTATAATGCTGTAATTTTGTTATAGAGTACCAAAAGGGCGGCGGCGTCGGCGGCGGCGGAAGAGACGCGCATAGTCGAGACGCCGGCGATGTTTTACCGCGGGGTCATCGTTTCGAGATTGTAAGCGAGGGCTCACGCTATTTCCCGAGATTCAAAACTCGAGGTCGAGAAACGTTATTTCGAATCCAGCCACCACCGCCATCATCGAGCATCCATCATCTATCGTGGCTCGAAGGGACTGTTCGTGATATTCTCACACACCTCACAGAGTCGTGCGAAGCCGGCGATTACGCGGGGATGACATTTACTTCCGGCTCTTTCACGCATGGTCCCGTGTGGCTGTCGTTTCGACCAGTGCGCGATTACACACCGTCGGATATTTGGTCCTTGATTAATAGCGTTGCGCAGAGCTCGCGCGAATTTAGAATTGATAACGGTGTGTGTGAAATGAGAACGTGTGTTGTGAGTGGAATTGCCGGTAACGGCGGTATTCCGCTAACTCACGAGGCGATAGCGAAAAAATCTATTTTGCAAATAGATAATCGCGATAATTTGTGCTTGCCGCGCTCGATCGTTACAGCTCGAGTTTATGCAGAACGCGGGGAATTACGCTCGGGAGAACTTCACAAAAAATGGGAGAAAATTCGACACGGACAGCGTGAATATCAACGAGCCGCGGCGATGCAACTCGCTCGTAATGCCGGTGTGTGTATAACAGCTCGAGGGTGTGGAATGCAGGAAATTCGTCGGTTTCAGGAGTATCTCGCTCGCGAGGGTATAGCTATAGTTATATTTGAATTTCTCACGTTAGGAAAACGAGTCGATGCGTTTTATGACGGCCGAGAAACGGTAATTTCGGTTATGGGACGAATCACGCATACGCTTTATATTTTATATTACGAACGCTCGCGACATTTCCAGCCGATATTGAATCTCGCCGGTGCTGTGGGTAGCCGTAGATTTTGCGTTAATTGTAACACCAAATACACTCGTGCTCACGAGCATCGGTGCTCAAAGCAATGCGCAAGATGTAAATCTACAAAGTGTACAGGCGATCGGAGCGCGATAAAAGCTTGCAAAGACTGTAATCGTTTTTTTTTTTCGTGAAGAGTGTTTTACTCTGCACAAAACACCCGAAGCCACTAGAGGTCGAGGGTGGGTGTGTAGACGCGATTTGAGCGTATGTCAGGCGCTGAAAATTTGTAGCAATTGCTCGCGTCTCGTGAAAACAGGAAAAAAACATCAGCACGTTTGCGGCATGGTGTTTTGCACAACGTGTAAATGCACTCGGCCAACGACGCATCATTGTTTCATTGCGCCGATCAAAAACACCCCTGTTTCTGTATCATCGAATGAAAATAGTAAAAAGAAATCATTACAATTTATATTTTATGATTTTGAAACGCAACAGCATTCGCGTTTACCCGGTGATAATTCGACGGGCGTTCACGAGCCGAATCTCTGTGTAGAGCAACGCGTGTGTTTGCAATGCGCTGATGACGATGACGATTAAATAATTGAAAACCCCTGCCGCGTTTGTGGAAAAAGAGAGTCCGTATTCTCCGACGATCCTGTCGGATCACTGGTGGAATTAGCTATCACATCTAAATTTGAAAAAATCATATGTATCGCTCATAACGCTCGGGGTTTTGACGCTCAATTTATCCTTCGATATTTAATCGAAAAAAAAAGAACGCAAATGCCAACGCTAATAATGACGGGGACGAAAATTATTTCAATGAGAATCGGTCATATCGTTTTTCTGGATAGCTTGAATTATTTGCCTATGTCGCTCGGCTCTCTGCCGAAAGCCTTCGGGTTTGAGCATACTGTGACCAAGGGAACGTTTCCGCATTTATTTAATACACCTGACAATCAAAATTATGTCGGACCGTTACCACCACTCGTTTTTTATTCGCACGATACGATGTTTGCCGGCGAGCGTGAGAAGTTCTTGACGTGGTACGAGGAAACACTGAACTCGGGCTACGTGTTTGATTTTGCCGAAGAATTCGTGAAATATTGTCGCACGGACGTGACGGTGTTGCGTCGTGCTTGTTTAGCTTTTAGAAATCTTTTTATTCGCTGCGGCAATGTTTGCCCATTTTCCGAAAGCTGCACAATCGCAGCGGCTTGCTCGTTGGTGTTTCGAAAAAATTTTTTACACGCGAATCGCATCGCGATATTACCACCGGGGGGGATATCGCTGGGGGGATAATCAATCGCGCAAAGCCGTTTCATGGCTTGTATGGCTCGAGCGGGCGCGATCACGAGTTATCGTTCACGCCGGTCGCGGTCGCGAATTTCGTTTACCCGAGGGATCGCTGGCGGTCGATGGTTATTACGAGGAGGAAGAATCAGGAGATCGTCGCGTTCTTCAATTTCACGGGTGTTTTTGGCACGGTTGTCCGCGGTGTTATCGCGTCAACAGGGATAAACGATTAAAATTCGGCGATACAATGGACGAGCGTTATGAACGAACACTAGCGATTTCCGGTAAAATTAAAGCATGGGGATACACGCTGGAGGAAATATGGGAGTGCGAGTTTGACAATTTTTTGAAAAACGATGTTGATTCGCGTACATATGTCGAAAATCACCCAATGGTGTTGAAGGAGCCGCTCGGTCCGCGCCATGCTTTTTTCGGTGGGCGTACAGAAAATTTTGTCGAGGCCGACGAACAAATTCGATACGTGGATGTTTGCTCGCTTTATCCGTGGGTTTGCAAGACGGGCAAATTCCCCATAGGGCACCCTCGAGTATATGTGGGGGAAGAATGTCGCGTCCTTATCGGGACTGATAATGATCTGCAGCGTGTCGAAGGTCTCGTAAAATGCGTTGTGCTGGCACCTCGTCATCTATATCTTCCTGTTTTACCCTATCGCACCGGTGGGAAATTGTTGTTCGGGCTGTGTAGGATGTGCTGCGAAAAAATGAGCAATGACCCGTGCACCCACGAAGATATACACGAGCGAGCATTTCACGGCACCTGGGTGGTGGACGAATTGCAAAAAGCTGTGTCACTGGGCTACAGGATAATTCGAGTTGATGAAATTTGGCAATATGAAATTACGCGATATGACCCTTTAACGCGAAAAGGCGGACTTTTCGCGGAATATATCAATGCTTTTCTTAAGATCAAACAGGAGGCTAGCGGATTGCCCCCGAGTGTAAATAACGATTGCGAATCTGTAAAACGTTATATCGAGTCATACGCGACTGCCGAGGGTATACGGCTGGATCAGGACGCCATACAGAGTAATCCGGGGCTCAGATCGCTCGCGAAATTAGCATTAAACTCGTTCTGGGGAAAATTCGGTCAGCGTGAAAATTTACCGAGTACGATGATAGTGTCTACGCGCGCCGAGCTCATGAATTTACTAACAAGTCCGGAAATACAGGTGATTGGTGTATTACCCGTGAATCACCAAGTAATGTACGTGAATTACATCCACACCGGCGAGGCTATTCGACCATCGCCAACGTCTAACGTTGTGATCGCTGCTTACACAACGGCTCAGGCGCGCCTCAAATTGTACACGTATCTCGAGCGTCTAGGCCAGCGAATATTGTATTGCGATACTGATTCGTGTATTTACGTGAGTCGCGCTGGTACCGACGACTACGAACCACCGATCGGCGAATTTCTCGGCGATTTAACGGACGAGCTTTGCTCGTACGGTCGTGATTCGTACATCTCGTCGTTCATATCGGCGGGTCCAAAGTTTTACGCATTTATCATACGTAAACCCGACGGTACGACGCACGAGGTGTGCAAAGTCAAAGGAATCACGTTAAATTTTGCGAACAGACGTCACATCAATTATGATTCTATTCGCTCTTTTATTATTGGGGAGAGAACGGAACCGATTGTTTTAAAATTCGACGCTATACGACGCACTGAATATCACAGAGTCGTTACACGCCCGGAATCAAAGTCGTGCGTGCCTGTGAGCGTAAAGCGTCAACGCGACGGGGAATACCGCACACTCCCATACGGTTTTATGCATCGGAATGGATGAATGCTCGCGTGAATGCGTGTACACCGATGTACATATAGCCGTAAGTGTATAAATGTATAAATGTATAATAGCGTATTTCTTCATTTTCGCGATAAAGGATGAATAAAAATTTGATATTTGGCATATAATTTATTTCGCGCATGATTTATCCTTTTTCAGCTAGTGAAACGCGCTAATTAGCTTGCGGAATCACGCGCTAATTAGCTTGCGGAATCGCGCGGTAATTAGCTTGTGAAATCGCGCGCAATAAGCGTGTCACGCGCGGAGCAAGCTTACCCCGCGGACGCCGCCGCCGCCGCCGCCGCCGCCGCGGTAAGCTTATTTAATCGAACATCGCGATGATTCGTCATCATTCGCAAAGATGGACACGCGCTGGAAACATCCGTGGACCTCGATGATTTGCGGCCCAACGGGTTGCGGTAAAACGTTTTTCGTTAAAGAATTTTTCAAACACATACGGGAAATGGCCGATGTGCGATTCGAGCGCGTTTTATTTTATTATTCCGAGTGGCAGCCCGGCTACGTCGAGTACGGTGAAACGATTGAATTTCGCGAGGGCTGCCTCAGCCGAGCGATTATTCGAACGATCAACGACCCAAACTCGTGATCATAGATGATCTCATGCGCGAATCTTCCAACAATACCGTAGTCGACCTATTCACCAAGGGCAGCCATCATAAAAATTTGAGCGTTATCTTTATCACGCAAAATCTCTTTCATCAGGGTCACGGTCAACGCGATATTTCCCTAAACGCGAATTACATCGTAATATTCAAAAATCCGCGAGATCGCGCCCAAATTCAGCATTTGGCGCGTCAGGTCTGCCCGGAGAATCCGCGATTTTTACAGGAAGTTTATTACGATGCTACGTCGGAACCGCATGGTTATCTGCTGCTCGATTTGAAACAATCGACACCCGACAATTGTCGATTTCGCGCCTGCGTATTTCCCGATGACCCCCACAATTACGTTTACGTACCGCGAAAACAGATAAAAATGCGCGATAACAGCAACGATGTACCAGTAATACGCTTGTGATGGCCATGTGCGGTGCTCTCGGAGAAAAACAATTTGTCATTTTGAAAGCATTGTGCTGTCTGACGCGTAAGCAGCAACGCTGTATTTTACGTACGTGTGACTTTTCCGTGATTCGCTGTATATGCGAGTGCGCATTGAATATTTTGAGGGGTAACGTGAGCCTCAGTAGCGGTGAGAAACAACGATTACGTCGTTACGCTGTTTTGCTGCGCCGTTTAGCTGTGAAACGCGGCAATTGGGACGCTAAAAGACGCCTCGTCACGCATCACTGTCTGGATTTTCTCAAAACTCTCGTCACGCCTGCTTTGCGACATCTCAAAAATGGAGCACGCTAGAAAAATGGTCCTTGTGCCCCATGATAATATACATCGCCTCGGGGAGAAACAAACGGTGACGACTACGGTCGATGCGCCGTCAGCAGGCGGCTCTGTGCAAACCATAGGGACACCGATGTCTCGTTTGGATGCTGAAATGGGCGAAATTCTAAATGCCAATGCTTATCCAAGTGAGCGTGAAAAATGGGCCGCTTATCTCCAAGTTTTGCAGAGATATTTGCAGCTTGCACTGCATTCGCAGCAGCATCAGCAGCATCAGCAGCAACATGCTGCTGATGACCCGGCAAAAAGTACGTCAGGACAATCACCCGTGCGAGAGGAACAATCATCATCATCATCTCCGGGCTCGAAATCGCGCTTGAACGATACGCTAATTATCGACAGCGTGCCAAAAAAGTTTCACCTTAAAGCGAAACTGATGATGCGAGCGCTGCTTAGAAATTCATCACCGTCGAATAAAATTTCCTGGGACAAGAATGGTGTTGTCTCTATCGCCAATAGGAAAATCCCGAATTCAAACATCATCGATCTCATCAATGATGCTATGAGGGCTAGAAAACGGACAAAACCGACCGGTAGAGAACAGTTTGCGGCACACCTTCGGAAGATACAGATGCCGCGCGAATTCATCGGAAATCCCGAGTTATTTCGCGAAATTACCGAAACTTCAACGCCGCAAAAGCGCCTTATCGAGCCGGATCCCGACGATTTCGACGGCATAGAGAGTGGTAATACACCCCTCCCTAGTGACAGTAGCGCTAGCGCGGAGTCTCACGGCTCGGGATATAGCGACACAGCTGCCAATGACGAGTCGTCGGAGGATGACGAGGAGATAGTCAATAGCCCCGCTGGAGCTGCGCAACGAGGACGAGGAGGTCAACGACCACATCGAAAAAAACGCGCTGTTTGGGCAACGTTGAAATTATGAAAACTCTGGAAAAAATTTATCACGATCCGGCGCATCCTGCTTCTTTTTCGCGAGCGGAAAATTTAAAGCACGCAGCCGATAATCGCGTCAAAAAACAAAACATTTTACCATGGCTGGAATCTCAGGAAACGTACAACAGTCATCGCGTCGTGCGCCGTCGTTTTCCACGACGTACGTACAACGTCAATAACATGGATGATGTATGGGAAGCCGATTTGGCCGATGTTCGCTCAATCTCAGCGTACAATGACAATTTCACGTATTTGCTGGTTGTCGTCGATGTATTGAACAAATATGCATGGGTCGAGCCGTTGCCCGATAAAACATGCGTGAGCGTAGCTCGCGCTTTTACCCGCATATTAGACAATAGTAACAATCGAACGCCGCATCAATTACAATCAGACCGCGGTCGCGAATTCACCGGAGCACCCTTTCAGCAGTTATTGCAGAAAAAAAATATTGAATTTCGAGCTGCTCGTAATCCAGATGTCAAAGCGGCCATAGTGGAGAGATTCAATCGAACGCTCAAAGAACGCATGTGGCGGTATTTCACGCATACGCAAAACAAGCGCTATATCGATGTGCTGCAAAAACTCGTGAGTGCTTATAATCACGCTCGTCATAGCGCTACACTATTACCACCGTACAAAGTTACTCTGGAAAACGCGTATATCGCGCGGGAAAGTCTCTCTCGCCGATACGCAGCAGCAGCAGCAGGCTGTAAACAAAAATTAAAAAAGCCTAAATACAGCGTGGGTGACGTAGTGCGCATCAGTAGCGCTAAAGCAGCCTTCGCGAAAGGATACGAGAGCGGCTGGAGTAAGGAATTATTCAAAATTCATCGAATATCCGCGTATCGACAGCCAATCGTGTACATACTGCGTGATCTGAAGAACGAGCCGATCGACGGTATTTTTTACTCTGAAGAATTATCGAGAGTTCGTCTACCGGCTGACTCGACGATCGTTGAAAAGAAGAAGAAGAAGAAGAAGAAGAAGAAGAAGAACACCAAAAAACCTTGATATCCCCTCTCGTCGTCATGAGTTTGACTTCCAGAGGATTTTTCTATCTCGTGCTGCCGAGTAACAGCAGTATGAAATATTTTCCGGCGAATACCACCACCAAATTTACAACAAAATTACCGCGTCAATTAAATCTCGATGGAGAGTGGGCCGTAGCAGTTGCGGAAATTAGCTATCCTGCAACGATTTTTCACATTCAACGATCCGACAATACGGTGTCGCTCGAGCATGGTGATTATGACAAAATTCATATTAACAAGCTCACGAAACGTCGAACAGACTCTGATGCCGTACCGTACGGCACGTATCGCTCTATTGATACATTATTGGAAACAATAAATCGTTTACCGTGAATTGCTAAACATCTCGAGCTGAAACAAGCGCATCATGGCTGTGTCAAAGTTTCTCGAGTGTGCGATGATAATCGTTATCACAAATTGAGCGTTTCTCCCGGTATCGCGAAGCTGTTGGGTTTCGATGAGGAAAACCGCGAGCATATATGGCCGACTAATGCCACACCATACGTCGGTAAAAAACCGGCATCGTTAGCTCGCGCAATTCCCAACAACATGTTCGTTTATACCGATATTTGCGAATCGTATATTACCGGTGATACGCAAACTCCTCTATTATGCGTGGTACCCGTCGAGACGAACGGTGAGCTGGCATACGGCACGAATCGAATGAAATTTTTTCCCGCGCCTCGATACGTTCCGCTGATACGTAATCACATGAGCATGATCGAGATCGATATAAAAGACGAGTACGGTGAACCGATATCATTCGAAGAAGGAACGTTGACGGTGACACTGCAATTCAAACGTCTACACTGAACATGGAGTACTACGATGTTAATGAGGATTTACAGGCTGGGTTAGGCCGCCGCGGATACGGCGGAATAAGCCATGTTTATATCGGGACAGCGAATCAGCGCGGTCACGGTATCGGCAGTTTCCTCGGGGGATTATTTCGGCGCGTATTACCACTGTTGCGTAAGGGCGCAGGGGTCGTTGGTAAAGAAGCGCTCAGAACAGGCGCAAATATCGCCAGCGACATGATGAAGAGAAACGTTAGTCTGAAAGATGCTTTCCACGCGAGGGCGCGTGAATCGCGAGACAATTTGAAACGAAAAGCCGCTGAGAAAATTGAAAAAATTATGTCTGGCTCGGGCTATAAAAAGAGAAAAATCGTGCGAAAGCGTCATTCGAGCAATGGCCGTGTGACGAAACGCGACGCTACGAAAAAGAAGAAGAGGAGCGGCGTGAAAAAAACGAAAAAAACACAGAAGAAGAAGAACAAGAGCGGAAAAATTCATCGAACCGTTGCGGATATATTTGCATAGAAGAGGAAAATGGCATTTTTACACGCGCATTCGTGCGAGTGCTTAAAATCGGAGCTCGAGCTATTCTCATTACCACCGACGCAGACTACCATCGAGGGATCTAATTGGGTGCACTACAAACCCATCTCATCATTGACCGACGATTCCCCCATCGAATTCGTTATACCAGGCCAGGGTGATGAGTACATCGATCTCGCTCACACGATGCTCAATCTGCGCGTGCAAATAAAAAATCCCACGACGCCAATGACTTCCACCTCGAAGGATGCTTCCGTCAGCATGCCTTTCGTCGGCCCCATCAACAATCTTTTACATTCCATGTTCAATCAGGTGGACGTGTACTTGAATCAAAAACTTGTCTCGCCGCCGAATAATGCTTACGCGTATCGAGCATACATAGGAACACTGCTGAATTACGGGCCTGCTGCTAAAGAATCTCACCTCACTTCTGTATTGTGGTACGACGACACCCCCGGGAAAATGGACGATGCTCGCGGTGTAGAAAACGAGGGACTGAAAAAACGTTCAGAGTTTCTCACCATTGGGAAAACGCTCGATCTACTCGGTCATCTGCATTGCGATATCTTCAATCAGGAGCGTTTTCTTCTGAACGGCGTAGAAATGCGATTGCGTCTCGTACGCGCTAGAGATTCGTTTTGCCTCATGTCTACGATTGGTGGTAATTCGTGCGAAATAAACATCGTCGAAGCCTCGCTTCTCGTGAGACGAGCAAAAATCGCGCCTGGTGTCTTACTCTCACACGCTCGAGCGCTCGTCAAATCGACAGCAAAATATCCGCTCACGCGCGTCGAAGTCAAGGCAGTCTCGTTACACGCCGGTGTACATGGTGAAACCATCGACAACGTTGTTCTCGGGCAATTACCAAAACGCCTGATTATCGGATTTGTCGATAACAGAGCGTACAACGGCGATGTCGCGCTAAATCCCTTCAATTTTCAAAATTATAAAATCAATTATCTATCTCTGTATATGGACGGAGTACAAGTTCCCTCCAGAGCGTTACAGCCTGATTTTACAAAAAATAAACTCTGCGCGGATGCTTATCACACGTTATTCTCGGGGACCGGTATTCACTTTCTCAACGAGGGTAATTCCATAAATCGCGAAAATTATCCCGAGGGGTATTGTCTGTTTGCATTTGACTTGACACCCGATCTTTCCGCAAATAGCAGCTCACATTGGAATTTAGTGAAACACGGCAGTGTGCGAATCGAAGTACGATTCGAAGAAGCGCTCAAATTAACGGTGAATTGTATCATTTATGCTGAGTATGACAATGTCCTTGAAATCGACGCCTCCCGCCAAGTAATCGTGGATTTCAGCGGCTAGTGCGGCTCAAAGACAAGCATATCGGATTACAGAGCGTTTTTTTCAATTTTTTTCACGAGCTCGATGACTGATTTCAACGATAAAGGAAATCAGTTTGTCGCGCGCTGTGGAACGACGAAGACGTGAGAAAAAAAATGGACATAATCGTTGATATTCAGGCGATGCGCGATAAAGATCGCCGGTTTTTGCCGAAAGAAGTCTGCGTCGTTGCTCTCGATCACCCGTTTATGGCGCATTGGATTGTTGCCCCGCCATACTCATTCAACGAACTACCGATACCCGTACGCGGTGAAAATAAATATCTCACTCTCAATCATCACGGATTAGAGTGGTGCGAGGGTGATGTGAGCTGCAAGCAGCTATACGCTAATTTACGCGAAATCGCGAAACATTCGCGTACCATTTGGACTCGGGGAAACGAAAAAGCGTATCTCCTCAGCCACGTTATGTCTCGGGAAATAAACGATTTGGAACAGCCACATTGGTTCTGTCCGAGTTTCGATTCTCTCCCGGCAACGTGCGTTCGCTGTCTTCGCCACAGCTGGGAAATCACGAAACCTTTTTCCCGATGCGCTGTGTCACAAGCCATCAGACTGAAGCAACATCTTTGCGATATTACCTACAACACCGATCGCCCCGTAGAGGATGAAAGGACGAAGGAGGAGGAGGAGAATGAAAAGAAAGAGATATTTGGCGAGGATACCTGCGATGGCTGCGTACTATGCAGAAAAAGTGAATAAAATCACTTTGAATGTCGCAAATATATTGCAGCGCTAATGAAACGCCGTGTCAGTCGATCGTCGTGATCGAGAAGGGCATGAACACGCGGCAAATACGCGAGGCTCTGCAATTTTTATCGCTAGCCAGCAGCGGCGTATTCGCCGCCGATGAGATTCCACGCATCTGGGCAAAACCGACCAGAATAATAGCGAATACCGATGGACACACCAAGCCCGGTGAGCACTGGGTCTCGATGTACGTCGATCGAACCGGGGAGGGCTGGTACTTTGACAGCTACGGATTACCACCAATCATCCCCCATCACGTCGCGATGCTCCGAAGAAATTGCAAATTTTTCCACTACAATACCAAGCAACTACAAAGTGATTCGTCAGATGTGTGCGGACAGTTTTGCATTGTTTTTCTGCATTTTATGTCTTGCGGTTTTGGCATGGCTCGATTTAACAATCTCTTCAGCGATAACGTGCGAGAAAACGATCAAATAGTGCGCGAATACTATAACGCGTACAAATCTCAAAAAAATCCGAAGAATAATTATAATAATAGTAATTACATGGAAGGGCGAGGTAGCTTCACTTCGCGCAGATTTCCCTGTACACAACGCTGCTGCACAAAACGATAAGGTAATGTATGTACCATCGCCGACCTACATTCAACGGGAGATTGAGTTATAATCTCCCGACCCATATTCACGCGGCCTTACGCCGGCCTTACGACGGCCTTGCCCGGATTCTATTTCATCTCCGCTCTTATCTACAGCTGGAGCTCATCTCGCCCAACCATTCTCTATATCTCGCGCTCAAACGCGCGTTATTATAATATGTAAACCTTCTATATTACTATAATTCATCATCAAAATCATGTAAGAAATAATCATTTGAATAAAAATCATATTCATCACACAATTCAGTATTCCAAATTCCTCTTCAAAAATATGCTTAGTCGCCAAAATTTAAAAATGCTGACGCGCCAAAAAGTATCGGTACCCGTCCGAGGCCCGGCTCACGTCCCCCATCCTCACCCCACTACTCGCAACACCCTGCTCAATATCAGCAGTGGGAGTGGACGAGTGGTGGGGGAAGGAGTGGGGATAGGAGTGGGGGGCCCCAGACGGGTACCAATACTACTATCGTATTAATCGTAAGCGAAGTATAATATAATAATACATCTAAATTTTAGATGTATTATCATACGATTACAAAGTTGTTGTTCTTTCAATAAGCATGTACGACGAATAAACAATTCGCAAAAAAAAAAAAAAATTTAAAAAAATACTCAGAGCGGGGATCGATCCCGCGCCCCTCCATACCGAAGTCAGGCACGCTACCGACTGGACCATCTAATCGCTTGAGGAACAGGTGCATATTTTCGTACTTGTGATTCGCGGCCGGATAGATGATTGGCTTGTATTCGTTTGCTGTTTTGTTGCTTTATCCCTCGATAAAAGTATAAGAATTAATGTAATATTAGTTATATCAATATATTTCCGTTTATTCATAGGGATTATAATGCATTTGGCATTAGGACGGGTGTGAGTGAAGCGAGAGCAATTTATTAGAAGAGCTCGCACGACACGCGGGCCGTCGTGTGACGTCACGCGCGAGCCGTGCTAAGCCAGCGCAGCCAGAAGCCAGCAGCCAGATCGCGCGTAGAGGTTACCCTCTCTCTAATCTCCTGCGCGCCACATGAACGTGCTCAGCGTCCCCATGTATGAGTGTAGCTGCCGAAAGCGCGCTCGAAGTTTCTCGACCGCGCTCGGCTCTTTCCGACGGCGTCCGAGCGTCGCTTGCTCACGGACACGCGCTTCTCTCATTGTGTGACGGGTGCGTAGGGGACTAGAGAGAGGGTAAGTTCTACGCGCGATCTGGCTTCTAGAGTCTGCTCTAGAGTCTTACGAGGAGCAGAATTGAAATATGATACATATGAAAAAGAAGCACTTGCGATTGTGCAAGCAGTTAAATATTTCAGACCATATATTTACGGACATAAATTTACATTGGTCACAGATCATAAACCGTTAGTTTGGATTCAAACAGCAAAAGACGCAAATGCCAGAGTGTTAAAATGGCGGTTGAAATTAGCTGAATATGAATATGATGTTAAATATAAACCAGGAAAAGTTAATTTAAACGCGGATGCTTTATCACGCAATCCAGTTGAAGTAGTAAACGTTACTACTCGTGCTCAAACGAGGAAAGAAAAAGAAAATGAAAACTCTCTCGATTCTGAAATGCAACAAATAATTTATGAATTAAAATCGAATGAAATAAACCCAAGAGAAAATGAATTCAATAATAAAATTGAAAGTAAGAAAAATAAAGATATAGTAAAAGAAAAAAATACTATTGAGAAACCTCGAAGAGAAGGGGTAGGCTATCTAAACGAGTATTGGACTCCGCAGAGGCAAAGGTAAATGAATCCATTGAAACAGGACACAAGGAAGGACACAGTGAGGATGTTCGTGATCCTGAGGATTCTTATTATTTCCCAATGAATGATTCGAGTTCTGAAGAGGCAATAGAGTCACACTGCGAATCGGAAGATTCATTAGAGGAAAAGTTAATAGAAAAGAAAATGGATAATAAAGTAAAATCAAACATAGTGGTTTCAAAAGAAATGTTTGAGTTTAGGAAAGACAATTTGGCACATTTTGTCGACGGAAGCGGACATCCATGTGATGAGGGCTCCAAGAAATTAGAAAAATTGGATAGACTGCCTCCCGTAGAAGCCGTCAGCTTGGGTAGTGCATGTCATCGGAAGATAAATAAAAAATCTTACTTTGGGTTGGTAATTCGAGAATCAAGAAGAGAATCATTGATTAAAATGAAATCAAATATTGCAAAAAGTTTAGTTCGATTAAAAATGACCATGAACGAAAAAAACATTGATACAGTTTCAATTGCTTATTCAAAATACATTGAAAATATTCCATGGGAAGAAATAATGACAATGATAGAATCAATATTCGAAGGTGAAAAAATTAGTGATAATTTGTCTTGGCACAATTAGATATGTTCCAACTGAGGAAAGAGATGTAATATTTTTCGAATCTCATAATTCGCCAATGGGTGGACACAAAGGGGTATCGAAAACATACAATCGAATCAAACATAATTTTTATTGGGAAAATTTAAAAGAGGATGTGCAACGACGAATTCAACAATGTTTGGATTGTCAATTTAAAAAATTAGTTAGAGTAAAGACAAAACAGCCGTTGATAATAACTGACAGTCCGGGAACAGTATTTGACAAAATTGCGATGGATATTGTTGGTCCATTACCGAAAACGAGTAAAGAAAACGAATATATACTAACTATTCAAGATAGTTTATCGAAATGTTGTGTTGCCATTCCGTTGAAATATATGACAGCTTTTACAGTAGCTGATGCATTCATAAAACAATTCATTTGTATTTTCGGTGCACCAAAAGCATTATTAACTGATCAGGGTCGAAATTTTATTAGTGCATTCATGCAACGAATAACAAAACGTTTCAAAATGAAGAAAATACAAACTACGGCGTTTAGGCCACAATCAAATGGATCATTGGAACGGTCCCACCATACATTGGGAGAATATTTAAAACAATATACAGATAAAGAAAAAGAATGGGATGATTGGCTCGAATTAGCCACCTTCTCATATAACACATGTGTTCACGAAGGTACGAGATATACTCCGTATGAATTAGTATATGGAAAAATTGCTCGGGTACCGACGAATGAACCATTGCACTATTTGGATCGCATTCCCACGTATGACAATTATATATCTGATTTAGTAAAAAGATTGACAGATATCAGAACACTCGCATATGAAAATTAGGTAAATTTAAAGTTTAAATCGAAAAAATATTATGATAAATAAATAGTACCGATAAAATTACAAAAAGGAGATAATGTTTTTCTCTCCAAAGGACCAAAACCAAATAAATTAGGAGATCATTATGATGGACCTCATGAAATTTTAGAAGTTTTTCCAAACGGAAATGTGAAAATACAAATTAAAAATAAAGCTAAAATCGTTCATCCGAATCGATTAAAGAAATCACACATTTCATTATCAGAAGCTAGTAAACAAACGAAGAAGAAAATAAAAAATAAAAATAGCGAAAAAGACCCAGATTATATATTATAATATAATTTTGATTGTTACAGGAATATGGAAATGTTACAAATTTAAATGATGTCAATATTATGGAAATCTGCAATAGCCATAATTGGTTACGACTGTGGAACAAAATCTTTAAATATGACGACGGTATCGCTATTGGATATTGACGAATGCGATATAGAATCCAAACACGTAGAAACTTCGCATACAAACATATTTCTTCTTCAAACGAATGAATATGATTATGTAGATGCATTTCAATGTAAAATCGAAATTAGTAGAACAATTAATTATTGCGGTATGCATTCACATGTGGGGATTGTTGACAATGCGTACATGGATTACATACTTGCTATTTCACGAGAAACGTATCAGATAGCGCACAATCAGGGCACGGCGCGAATTGGAAATACAATAATTGACGGATTGATAATAAATACAACCACCACTAGAAGTATTACTCTAGCAGGAAAAGCTGCACATGATGCTTCATGTATGGGTACACAATATTCAGACCCGTACGGCACTTGGGATGATGTAGTTGTCATGGGAACTGCAAAAATTAGTTTAAGATCATCAATGATTCGAGTAAAAGTAAATAGCAATAAGGTTTATCTTACTTCAGGACATAGTTGTACTTTAAACCAAGGACATTGTATCGATCCAGAAGGAGGATACACATTTTGGGACTCATTACCGAGAAAATTTTGTCAAGATTATACGTATTCAATGCTGTAAACAGGTTTAGTGACGAAATTGAAAACAAAAGATGAAACCGTATACAGGGTGATTCATAGCAACACTGACAGCCAGAAACTACACATTCTCGACGATATACTGAGCATATCTACATAACCGTTTGTCAATTTTCAAAATAGTTTTTAAACGGGGAGCAATAGAATTTGGAAGTTTTAAGCCAATCACAGTCGCTGTTTTATACGCGTTCGAAGACGCCTCAGTGCCGGACCAGCAAGGCTCCGATTCTAGACATACGAAGAACTGGCAGAGTTCAGGCAGAAAAGCATTTCGCGAGCGCGAAGGTCTTTTGTTTTAATTGGAAATAGCTGTTCTTTTCGATTAAATAGCGTATAGGCAGCTTGGATCGGCGTTTGTTACACGATGAATAAATGATGATACGATGTCCGCATCATTTATTCGAAAAAAATCATAACACGGTAACACGCGGATTCCAGGTGCATGAACGATACATGATCGAAGATTCCATGCGGCGTTTGAGCGAGTTCCAGCGGCTACTGACCTTCTGCTTCTTATCCTTAGCGAACATATTAATTTCAAAAAACTGCGATGCACGCACTTTGACGAGTCTGCAAAATTCTGCGGATACCCCTACCACCACCACTTCTCGTGACGTCTGTGTTTTTGCAATTCAGCAAAAATTCTCGACCGAGCTAGAGCGATGAAACATAGCTGGATATTAAGAATACACGTTAAAATATAACAATAATAGGTTTTATAATTTTATTTCACCACACACACACACACACACACACGCGCGCGCGTATGGATAATTAGCGATTGCAAGAACAAGACTTTTGTATACAACATATCAGCTCGTTACTGAATTTATCATGATTATTGGCGTTGTGTTTATTGGCATATGCATAATAATAATCATACGCTATGCGATCGTTTCTCGACAAGTTATCTGAAAATATGCTTCTAAACTCGTCAATACCGAGACCAGCACACATATAATGAAGAAACATAATGCAATACTGTCCGCAACACTGCGAATCCGGACCTTGAAGTTGAACAGTGTTGAACCGATAGAACCTGCAGTTTTTTAGGAGTCGTGCGAGATGCTGGGGGATGATTGGCGGTAGTCCGTAGCTGTCGAAGAACCATCCACATCCATCTCGATCGACGTACATGGCGTTCCAGTGCGTTCCTGGGCGTTTGTGTCCATCGGTATTAACTACGAAGGCTACGGGTTTAGCCCACACCTTCGGAATACGATCTGCCGGGTATACACCTATAGTATGACCCTTTATACCGCGCAGAGCGTGCAGAATTTGCAGACGGTTCATGATAAACCACCGGGGGTGAATGTACTTCTTCTTCTTCTTCTTTTGTTATCCTTACCCGCTGAAGTCTACGATAACTTGTCGCGATGAGTCGATTTCCAATACATTGTCATACTCGGCATACACAATACAGTTAACGGTTGAGGCTAAAGCTTCCTCAAAACGTACCTCTATTCTGACACTCCCGTGTCTCACGAGATTCCAATGGCTATTACTGTTTGCCGACAGATCGGGCGTAAGGTCAAATGCAAAGAGACAATAGCCCCAAGGGTAGGCCGTACGTGGAATACAATTACCCTGATTAAGAAAGTGAATACCCGTGCCGGAAAATAACGTATGATAGGCATCTACATATAGAGAAGTATTCGCGAAATTCGGTTGTAGGGCCTTTGACGGTATCTGTACACCGTCGGCATATAAAGAAAGGTAGTTTATTTTATAACTCTGAAAGTTGAAGGGGTTCAATGTACAATTGCCATTGAAAGCTTTATTATCGACGAAACCGATGATTATGCGTTTTGGTAGTTGCCCGAGTATTACGTTATCCAAAGTATCACCGTGTACGCCGGCGTACATTGATATTGCTTTTACCTCTACACGCGTCAGGGGATATTTAGCGGTGGATTTTGCGAGAGCTCTTGCATGGGCCAAGAGTATACCGGGAGCTATTTTGACACGTCGTACAAGGAGCGACGCCTCGCTCACATGTATCGTGTAATCTTTCGAGGTGGTCATGAGGCAAAACGCGTCATTGGTTCGCACGAGCCGTAATCGCATTTCAACACCGTTTATCAAGAACCTCTCTTGATTGAAGATATCGCAGTAGAGATGGCCCAATAGATCAACCTCGCCGTTTCCATTGATAATTGCTCTACGACTGGTAAGCCCTGCATTAGCATCACCCAAATCATCCATTTTGCGGGGAGTATCGTTGCACCATAAAACGCTCGAAAGATGGGTGGTTTTACAATTTTTCATTGTGACGCTTTCCGCGAGGGGAAGCGCGACAATGCGGGGAACGAGGACAAAAAGAAAAAAAAGGAATTAACAACGGAGACTAACATGCGAAATAATATATTAAAAAAAAAGAAAAAGACTATGGTATAACAAGAGAGCGTTTTCGTATTGGGCGCCAGCGAGTTTACGCTAACTCGCAACGATGACGGATAACAAAAAAAAACGAGAGCGAACAATGCAAGAAAAAAAATATCCGCGATACACGCGCTGGGCTGGGGAAGGGGATCTCAGGGGGGAGGTTCCCGAACGCTAACACGCCGCTTACTCTTGACCGCCGAGTCCGAAGGAAAGAAAAAAAGAGAAAAAGAATGAGGAAAACGTGATCCTCGCGAAACGAAAAAAAAAAAAAGAAAACTTGGTACAAGACTTGACTCTCGGGTGCGGAATAGCGACGGGGGAAAAAAGGGTGCGGAGGATGGGGCTCACGGGGCGCGGGAGAATATATGGGGAACGCAGGGGGGAAAACACCACGCACTTTTCGCCGGGAATCGCAGGGGGAATACGAGAAGAAAAAAAACGGGCCTCGTGGCCGCTCGCACGCAATCTCGCCGAAATGAAAATAGAGAGAGAAAAAAAATAATCGGACCGATAAGAAAAGGAAAACCAAACTCACGCTACCGTTGTCGCTTCCCTCCTCTCGCCCACACTCGTCCTTTCCGTTACGTCTCTTTCAAATTCCTTTCCCAATAATCCCTTCCTCTATCGTCCTTTCCAACGTCTCTTTCTCTATCGTCCTTCCCAATGTCGCTCTCTTCACACTCTTCCTTCCTCTTACTAACGTCTTTCCACTACAATCGTCCTCTCCACTTCTTTACTCTTCGTCCGCTACCTTTTTCACCTTCTCTCTCCCTCACACACTCACGCACACAATTTTTTCTCTCGCACTCTCTCACACACACAACTTTTATCACCCACAATTCTTTTCTCTCGCACTCTCTCTCTCACACACTGTATCGCAATCGCAAAAAAAAAGAAAATCGAAAAATACGCCGAAACAACAAAGAAATACAAAAGAGGGCTCGAAACGCAAATTTTTAGCACTTATCGCTACTCCACGCTCCGCTCGCAAGTGACGAGCTCGTCACTTGCTCGTCGGGTTCTGGGTTAATGAGGGAAAGTGGGAGAAATTTTCGGGGGGGCTAGTTCGTAGGAAAAGGGAGGGATGGCAGCACGGTGACTCCGCATCGATCCTAGATCCTTCGAGGTGTGCCGCGGGAGCGAGGTGTCGTGTGATATTCCGACCCCGGGGGTCGATGCATACTCTCCGTGTGGTCGCTGTTACCGGCCGGTGATACTGGGGACGGCCCTATTCCCCCATTCTTGATAAGTCCACGGAGGGTGGGCCTTTTCCTCCGTGTTTCGACTAGTGTAGGGAGATGTTGGTGCGGGGAAGCACAATCCGCCGCCGGTGGCGTCGACAAGATAAGGTGCTTCGGCGATGGTCTGGTGTGATCTGGTGGTGCTGGGGTCCACCGATGATGCTGCGCAAGGGGGGGGGGGGGGGGATGGAACGGGGGGGGAAGATTGAAATAAGCGAGACGAGGGCGAGCCCTCTAGCGTACTCCGCTTCGCGTTTTTGCGAATTCGCCATGCTTACGACTAGTTACGGTCTTTCGCGACATTACGGGACGGTTTTAACCTACGGCGCGTATTGGGGGATCACGAGGGGAACGTAACGCGTGGGAAGGGAGTGGAGGGGGGGCGTGCGTGGTGGACTTGCGAGGGCAGGTCGGGGCGATATGTGGCGCAACGTCACATCATATATTAATTTCAATCAGAAATGGGTAATTACGGCGGCTTATTTATTGAGAAAGAGGCGGAAAGAAAAGCGAATGAGAAAAAGAACACGGAAGAAGAATATGAAATGAAGAAAAAAGAGGAAGAGGAAAAAAGGAAAAAAGAAGAGGAGAACGAAAAACGGAAAAAAGAGGAGGAAGAGAATAAGAAAGAAGAAGAGAAGAAAAGAGGAGAAACAAAAAAAGAAAGATGAGAAAAGAAAAAGAAAAATGGAGATGGAGCTGCTATTTTTGCAGCTGCAAGCGCAGCGACAGCAGCAACAACAGCAACAGCAGCAACAGCAGCAGCAGCAGCAGGAAGCATTCCCCCCGCCACCGTTACTGCCATACGCGGTAGATTTCGAGCACGAAATTATCATGCGTGAGTTTTCATTTATTGTTTCCGTACTTGATCATTGTTTACATACACTTTGCTCGAAAATGAGGAGATGTAGGAAAAATTCGGAATTTTTCGTGCATTTCAATTATCGTTTTTCTCCAAAAAATGGTTATAGGGAAATAAATGAAAAAGCAAATTCATAATTGAAATATTTGTATCACCAACAATCATAAAATACTCATAAGAAATTCAATAAAGGAAATACTTTCTAAAACTTGCTCAATTGTCGAAAGATCTGCAGCTTTAACAATTTTTTTCATCAAGCTTACTTAAAAACTCTATTGTTATTTTCTATCTTCTTACATTTTATTTTTTGGTGAGTTTTATACGACAATTTTTTGCACAAATATTTTAGTTGAAACCAACTGTTCGAACAATTGATCTCTCGAGGGCTAATGGACATGCAAAAAATTATCTCGATGAATATCGATTACGGTATATATCCAATTTCTTTTCATTATTTGCAGGGCGCCGCAGATCCGCCGGACGGAGTCGGGCCGCCTGGTATCGGCGTAGAAGTGCGCTATACCAAAACCGACAATTTTTTTATTAAGCATAAAAAAGAAAAATAATAAAAACAATAAATAAAAAATAATAATAATAATAATAATATAAATAACATTACAAATATATATATATAAATACATTCTTGAAACTGAAACTCATTTTCCTGCTAAAGATTTCCCATCACTTCTTATACAAAGCAGTTCGATACTTTTGTATCGAACTACAAGTAGCGCGCGATACAAACTTTGCAAATCTCTGATTCTGAGATTATCTATGAATTTTGTCCCACCATATTCGATCCGCCATTTCGAATTTGGAAAATTTGATGTCCAATTCATAATCAGCGATCTCTAGAACCCCATTACAAAATTTTCAGGAAATTTTACGACTTTTTATGAATTCTCGTCGGCCATATTGGATTCGCCATTTTGAATTTCGAAAATTTGATGTTCAATTCATGATCAGTGATCTTCAAAATGACATTGTACAATTTTTTACAAAAACATCGAGTATCGAGAAAACTTTCGCTATTCGATCCTTTTGTATGGAGTATCGAGGAAATTTTCGCTACTCGATACAAAAGTATCAAGTATCGAGAAATGTTTCGCTACTCGATACAAAAGTATCGAGCCGTTTTCGGAGCTCGCTACTTTTGTATCGAGTATCGAGGAAATTTTCGTTACTCGATACAAAAGTATCGGGTATCGAGAAAATTTTCGTTACTCAATACAAAAGTATCGAGTGTCGAGAAATCTATCGCTACTTGCTACAAAAGTAGCGAGCTCCAAAATGGCTCAATACTTCAGTAGCGAAGTATCGACAAAACTTTCGCTATCCGATACACAAGTAGCGAGTGTCGAAATCGCTCGATATTTATGTAGCGAAGTGGCGAAAATTTTCGTGATACTGGATACTTTTGTATCGAGCTACAAGTAGCGCTCGATACAAATTTTGGACATCTCTGATTCCGTCGTGAAACCTCGTCGTGAGACAACGCGTCCATAGTGCCTAGAATTTCTATTATTCGAATCGTTCGCGTGTTTTTTTCTTCTCGCCGGAGATTTTTTTTTATTTACGCAATTTTTTTCCGTGATGCGTCGTCGATTGATCGAATTCGAGATAGGGAGAGCCATGCAATTGTTTGATGACGGCCATTCATTGCGACAAATCGCGGCTGCACTCAATCGATCTGCATCGGCCATTATTTGTCTCTTCGAACGCGAGCGTGACACCGGTAACACAGCGTATCGTCCGCGTTCGGGCCGGCCTCGCGTTACATCCGTCAGAGTTGACCGCGCTATCGTTAGGCAAATCCGTTATAATCCGGGGCTTACAGGAGCTCGTCTAGGGGCTTCTTTGGAAACGCCGGTATCGCGATTTGGTGTCGGCAGACGTCTTCGCGAAAACGACATAAAATCGCACGTTCCGATAATAAAACCGAACCTATTGCCGCGTCATCGAACCGCTCGCGTTGCATTCGCGAAAACAGCCAATAAATGGACCGAGCGCGACTGGGCTACGTGCCTTTTTTGCGATGAGGCGAAAATTTGCGTTAATAGTTTTACGCGTAGTAGAATTTACGTCGCCGTGGGGAACGCATGCTCGAAAATTGCACAACGTGTTCCTTTATTTCCAATCGAGACGCGATTACCGTGTGGGGTGGCATATCGCGCGATGGCAGAACGGAATTGAAAATTCTGGAAAATCGGTCGGTAAATTCAAATATTTACTTGAACGAAATTCTAATTCCATCGTTCTCCCCGAAGCTCGTCGCGTCGGTAGAAACTTTCGACTCGTCGACGATAATGCGCCGGCCCATCGTTCACGAAAATCAAATTACGCGTGTTGATTGGCCCGCGATGAGCCCAGATCTCAATCCCATCGAAAACGTATGGGCGTTATTAAAAGCAGGCATCCGCAATTCAAATCCACCCCCCTCTAATTTGCAAGAACTCGCAGCCCGCGCGACCAAAATTTGGGACAGTCTTCCGCAGGAAAAGATCGCGGCGTGTATAAATTCAATGCCACGTCGTGTAACCGAGAGAATTTAAAAAAAGGGGGGTTCTCTCAAATATTAAATAAAAGTTTCCGCGCGTACGTAAAATTTTGATTAACCGATGACGCGTTAACGGCACGCTTTCGTTCTTTTTGATAGCATCAAAGAAAATCTCGAAATTTTAATTAATATAATTGAATTTAATCGCATAACGATAATGAAACGCGAAAATCACGAAAAAAAGAATAATTAAAGAATTTCATAGAGGAAATTTCTCGAACGACAGCAATGTCACCAAGTCTGGTTAAACATTTGTTGTTGTTTTTGATAGCATACAAAAAATTCTTTGAATTTCTAATACCTTGCGTGGAAATAAATTTTTATTATGTACATGATGGTCATTCATTTCAAATTTGATCTAGAATGGAAATTTATAAGTTTTTATTATTAACATAATGCAAATTCTTGAATTTTATAATGAAAATTGTCGAAACGATAGTAGCATTGCAAAGTTTAGTAATACTCACATTTTACTAGACTTAGCAATGCTACTAATGGTTAGAAAATCTTTAGTATGAAATTCAAGGATTTTCATGATGTTAATAATAAAAATCCATAAATATCTACTTAAGAAGAAAATTGAAAGTAATTTTCATTATGTACGAAACAGAAATTTATTTTGACACAGGGTAATCGAAATTCAACAAATTGTTTCGAATGCTATCGAAAAGAACAACGGTTGTTTAACCAGACTTGGCAACAATACTGTCGTTCGAAAAATTTTCATTATGAAATTCTATCATTTTGATTACTTTTGCGATTTTTGCGAACTTTTGACATTTCATAATTGTAATTATTCGTTAACTTTAATCTTTATCATGACTTGACCTTAATATTTTCGTATTTTTAATTATTCGTGAATTTCCATTATTGTTGTAATAATAATCGTCCAAACATCGGTTACATTACAAAGTTTAGTTAAACATCGAATTTTCATTATGTCTTTGATAAAAATTAGTTTCCTCGTTATACAATTAAAGATTTCCTTGATGCTGTTATAAAATGCAACAATGTGCCATGGCAAAAAGCATAATTAAAAAAAAAGTAAATTCCAAAGAAATTAAAATTAAATAGAATTTTGAATAAATATTACAAAATGTTTTAAAATGATGTTTTATTTATAATGTTTTTATTTATTTTGAATTTTATAAAAAAATGGACGAAACACATGCGCTGCACATCTACACCCAAATACACACACACACACACACCCACGCGCATTACACTGACACACACGCGCATTGACGGAAGACAACGATGCACGGACAAACGGACGTTAAACGAGACGGACACACACATGACATGACCCCTTAAGGTGCACTATGCACCATGTATCTTTTATTTACCTCCTCGTGATGGAAGTCGGGCAACGATGTATCGTGATAACGATACATCGGCTAAATAATAAAAGGTTTTCACAATGTGCTAAATTGTTTTTTCAGCAGGCTCATCTACAGAGTGGAGCATGTGTTAATTGCCCGCTATGCGACGACGCACTTTATGGGGCTCCGCTTGTTTTTGAGAACAACACGTGAGGAATAGCCGGGTGGTTAAGAGCGCGGCGCTGCAACGCGAGGGTCGTGGGTTCGATTCCTGGCCAAACATCTTTTTTTTCTTATTTGACAAGTATTTTTCTTTTTTTGCAATTGATGCACCAGAAAACCCATCGGTAAACAAGTATTGTTGAAAAAAAAATCATCTGAAGTTAATTTAGAATTGATAATGAATAAAGTAATAAAGTATTTATGTAATGCTATAAGAAAATGCAGATTGAATAAAGTTCACGAATGAAAAAGTCACGGAAGGAGTTGCGAGACGTAGTCTTTTTAAATATCGAAATTTTGTGTTGATCGCCCGCTATGCACCAACGCACTTTATACGGCTCCGCTTGTTTTTGAGAACAACAAGTGAGGAATAGCCGAGTGGTTAAGGGCGCGGCATGGTAAGCCGATAGTCGCGGGTTCGATACCTGGTGGTAGATTTTTTTTTGTCATTTCAGAACTATAATTTTTTTTTTATCACTCACTACAGAATCAATTATGAGATCGATATTGGTGAGGACAAAAAAAGATTATCTGAAATTCATTGATAATGACTTGAAAAACCTTGATATTATTCATAATTTAAACAAATACGTAATCATTTTGCATTACTCTACGACAAAGTTAAAAAAAACTTCGACACATTACAAATAATTCGCTGATTCATAAGTACTCTAACAACTGGAGAACGGAGAAGTAGTTATAAAACATATTTGTCTAATTGTTGTTTGTCTGAAGTTTGTCAAAAAATTAATTTTCGTATCGTGTTTGTCGATTTTTCGTGTTTCATTTTGTGTCATCTAATTCGGTGAAAGAAAGAAAAAATATCGTAAGCAGCTTTTTTTGTGCGAAAAACATTTAAACAAATTGGTTGTTTTTTTTTGCAAAACACAAAATTTTGCAAATTACAATTCTCTGCAATCGAGTAATGTAAGAAATCTCGTAGCTTCCGCATTCCCTACATTTATTGAATTTCTCACAAGATTTGCATACACGCACAGCTTTCGTTTATAATTTGTTGGTAAATAAATAAATATTCATCTGACAATCTGATTGTCTGTGTACGCTGAACCGTCATCTTTCGGGTGCGAGAGAGACATCATGCACAACCAGCAAGGCGCCCGATAGAGCGCTTGCAGTCGCTCAGGGGCCAGTGGCGCTCAACGTGCGGGCACGAAGATTCCAGCAGAGTCGATCCGCCCGATCTCCCGTTGTACTCTAGCGTTTGATCGTTGATAATTTTGCATCCCGGTATCGCATTCAAACGTTTTTTTTTTCTATTTTTTTCATTGAAATGTCGTTAATACGATAGGTTAACTTGCATTATTGAATGTCGAAAAGTGGGGCGGGCAGGGTTTCTCAAACAAAAAAGTGACACCGAAATGCAACGGTTTTCGGCGGTGCATCGTCGGCGCACGGGATTCTCGTAACACCTAAGTAATCCATTATTTCGAGGATATTTTCACACAACTTCTCACGGAAACTTGGCGAAATCGGTCGAGTGCTTTCAGAGATATCGCTCTTTACTCATTCCGACATTCAAAACGGCGTATGTCCACTCCCAATTGTCGGACAAAATTTTTAAGGGTGTTTTCGGATTCGACGAAGTGTATACAATCACCTTATCATTACAAGATAATCCGCTGAAATAGCATTGTATATCTTTTTTCGCAATTTTCAAAAATATTCACTTCGGTGAAAATACACTTTTTTGCTAAAGTCGACGCCATTTTGTTTTTTATCGTCCGATCGAGGTGGAACTGAAACCATTCGAAAGCTAATTTAATTTTCTATGCACCCTCATTTTTTCCAAATTTTTTATTGATTATTCGCGACGTGCTCCGAAAAAATCAAAGTGATCCCTAACTTTCGCACACGACTGTATATGGGTTTGTTGAATTTCACCTCGAGCTTGCGCAATTCGACAGCCACAAGATTCAACCAGGGAGATTATTTGAATTCATCATCAAATTTTCATGTGTACTGATTTTGATGATGAATATCTTTTGAACGCTTAGTTTAATCGCTAAAACATAAAATACCATTTTTATAGAGCAGTTCATTTTCTACAAAAACTTGTATTGCGCATTTTATAATAGCCATTTATTGTCGAGTTATAAAATTCATAAACAAAAATGAAATTTGTCTTAAAATATTCAAACTTAAATCTGCAATATCTTTCAAATGGTGAGGTATACGGAAAAAATATAAGAGACCTTTTTTGTAGAACATTCTATTTCCTACAAAATTCTTCAAAAACATTTTTTTGTCCAATCAATCAATGATGAGATGTGAATTTTTTTCTATTGGATTGAGAAAAAAATAAAAAACTGCGAAGCGGAGGATCTTCCTATTAAAGTTAAGAACTCATATTTGGTGAGCATTTTTTTAAGGTGTCTAGTAACCCATTTTTTCGTGGCACTTGTAAAAAAAAAATAATCGATTTTTTTTACCCACCCTATATATTATGCATATCCACACACGCACGCACGCACACACACACACACACACACGCACGCACGCACGCACACACATACAAATTTGTCGTGCTACGTGCTAGGGTAAAAGTTTGAGCTGGCACTAGAAAAATTGTTACTGCGTTGCGATGAATTTTATTGTGCTAGCAGGACAAATTTTACCGTGCTAGCACTCTAAAAATTCACTCCTGGCACGATTCTTTGTCTTTAGTCAACGCAAACAATATTTATCTTGTATGTCAAAGAATAATTTTCAAACCTTTCAATAATTTTTCTAATGCTGGCAGTTCGCATCACGTTTCATAGAAAGCACGGTAATTTTTTCCAGAAATCCCTATAAAGATTATAAGTTTTTCCTCTCCGTGTAAACGCCTCGCTCGCAAGTAGCGATTCTCGCGCCTGTGAAAAACTATTGGGATTGTGACGTTGTGTCATGGAGGGGCTGCCGACTGCACTACTGCGAGTAAACCCGGCGACGAGGGCGCCACTTTTTGTCCAGCAATGTTGTACAGACTCGTGGAGTCTCCCCTCTAGGACAGTATACGCCTCGGCCCTCGTTGCCGGGGCCCACCGCGCCGCCAGGCGGGGACTGCGGCAAACTTGTGACTAAAGTCGCGCGAAAAAGACCGGTAACCGCGAAAGGCCGACGCCATGTTAGAATTATTATAGTTCGAACAGGTGTAGAGTACAGAGGTAGAGAGAGCGAGTGAAGCGAAAGCCAAATAAAGAAAAAGGAATTCAGACGAAAAGCGAGGAGTCAGTAGGAGAGCGGAGAGATAGAGGATAGAGAGGAAAAAGGCAAAGCGTAGTAACGGAAGCGAGAAGTCAGAGGAAAGGAGAAGCGAGGAGTAGCAAGGAAGCCAGGAGGAAAAGCGAAGCCGAGGGACGCCGAACGACATGCGTAGCGAGGAGCGAGGGAGCACGCGGTGAGTCCTCGTTTATTCTTTTCCTTCTCTCCTGCAAGTCGTGGCGCGGGCGTTACATTTTTTTTTTGCGGTATTATTGCCCGTTTGGCCGGTTGTAGAGTCGCGTGGCCGCTTCACGGCAAAAGAACACGGAAAAAGCCGTCAGTGAGAGTCGAGTGTGCGACTCTCGGTTCAATTTTTTTTCTAAAGGCCGAATTGGCGTCGTTCGCGCTGTTTTCTTTTTTTTTCCTCGGGCGGTGGCGAGGTGAGACGCCCGGCTCGCGCGGAAGAACAAAACAATAACAAGCCTCCCGTGTGTGTAACAGGTGCGAGCGTTCGCACCGGCGTAGTTGTATCGTGTCGCGAACGTAGTAGAGGAATAGTGCGTGTGCAGCGGCGGCCCTTCCCCGATTTACGCGGTCGACTCGCGGATACGAAAGCGCCGAGCGTCGGTGTCCCGTCCACCGGGAGGGGAAAACTGACAGTTCGCGCGCGATTAATTTTAGGTTAAGCCTTGCCGAAAGCCCCGTGTCCCTCATCCCTATCCAGCCCCCGCGTTCCTGGTTGTGAGAGAGTGTGTGTGCCGCGTGCCATCTGCGTCCACAGGGGATCATCGTCACCAGCCATCGTCGAGAGGAGCCAGAGCATCGGCCGGGGTGTCGAGGAGGTGCTCGGCGACGACGCAGCGACTCGGTGAGGGAGAATTTCCTCTCACTGCGCCCCGACGATACCATTCTCGCAGCGCTTCAGAGGTTTTGAGGACGCAGCGACTCGGCGAGGGAGAATTTCCTCTCACTGCGCCGCGACGATACCATTTTCGCAGCGCTTCTGAGGTTTTGAGGACGCAGCGACTCGGCGAGGGAGAATTTCCTCTCACTGCGCCCCGACGATCCCATTTTCGCAGCGCTTCTGAGATTTTGAGGACGCAGCGACTCGGCGAGTGAGAATTTTCTCTCACTGCGCCTCGACGACAACACTTTCGCAGCGCTTCTGAGATTTTGAGGACGCAGCGACGCGGCGAGTGAGAATTTTCTCTCACTGCGCCTCGACGACAACCCTTTCGAAGCGCTTCGGGGATTTTGAAGACGCAGCGATTCGGCGAGTGAGAATTTTCTCTCACTGCGCCTCGACGACAACACTTTCGCAGCGCTCCTGGGATTTTGAAGACGCAGCGATTCGGCGAGTGAGAATTTTCTCTCACTGCGCCTCGACGACAACACTTTCGCAGCGCTTCTGGGATTTTGAAGACTCAGCGACTGGGTGAGTGAGGATTTTCGCTCATTGCGCCCCAACGACACGTCCTCGCAGCGCTCCTCGACCCCCGGGGAGCGCGTCCACGCGACCGAACGACCTGCGGGCCACGCAGCGAGGGAGCATCGCCGGCCCTCAGAGGAGACTACGGAGGAGAGCGAGTGTGTACGGTGTGAGAGAGTTGCGTTCCGTGTATCCTTGTCCCTGGCGAATTTTCTTTGCCATTTTTTCTGTTGTTCTAGGAATTACTTAGCCCCTTCTCGTGCGACTAATGTCACACCTTTTCTGAGTTTGTTTTGTGTTCCGCTTGCAAGTACCTCGCCTTGCCTCTGTACATTTCGCCTGCGATTATCTTGAGTTCGTTAGCGATTGTGCGGAATTTTTTTTTGTGAGCGTCTCTTTTACAACTATCACACGTTACGATAGCGACTATCTCGCATTCCTTGCATAACCATTACACAGTCTGCTAGCGACGATTTCGCATTTAGTTTGTAAGCCTCTCACGTTCTTTCGCGATTATTTAGCGTTCTTTTGCGAATTATGCGGACTTGATTCAGCGCTTTTCTCGCGATTATTTAGCGCTTCTTTTGCGATTATTTAGCGTTCTGTTGCGAATTATGCGGACTTGATTCAGCGCTTTTCTCGCGATTATTTAGCGCTTCGTTCGCGATTATTTAGCGTTCTGTTGCGAATTATGCGGACTTGATTCAGCGCTTTCCTCGCCATTATTTAGCGCTTCTTTCGCGATTATTTAGCGTTTCACTCGCGATTATTTAGCGCCTCTTTCGCGATTATTTAGCGTTTCACTCGCGATTATTTAGCGCTTCTTTCGCGATTGTTTATCGTTCTCTTGGGAATTATTCTGACTGGATTTAGTGCTTCTTTCGGAATTATTTAGCTGTTTTTTTTGTTATACGGCATTCCGTCTGTGTGGATTTTGCGGATCGCTCGCGATTGGCTCGAATTTTTCGGCGAGTATTTCGAACCTCGATTGCGATTATCGAGCGGTCTTTTGTAACTACTACACGTTTCGATAGCGACTATCTCGCATTTCCCTCGTACCTGTTTTACATTTCGTTTGCGATTATCTCGAGTTCTTTGGCGAGTATTTCGCACTTCTTTTGTAATTATTTCGAATTTATTTAGTGCTTCTTGTACGACTAACGTCACAATTCGTTTGTAACTATTTTGCGTCTCGCTTGCAATTAATCCGAATTTCCTTTGCAACGTACTCGCGGTTCGTTGTAATTAGCTCACGGTCCTTTCGCAATTGACTAACGTCTCGCTTACGAGCCTCTCGCGTCTGTCCTGCGAGTATCTCGCGGTTCTGCGGCGATCAATTCGCGTCGGGTTACGCATCCCGCTTTATAATTTCTATTGTTATTTTATAATACACGCTGGCGTTTCGCTCCTCGGCACGGCCGTGTAACTTTTAGGTTTTGTTTTGCGCTGCTTGGCGTCCCCTCCCCGTCCCCGTTCCTCCGCCCTTCACCCGGCTTTGCGCGTGCGGTGCGGCGATTATTGTGACGGGAGAGCCCAGGGTACAGGGTAAGAAGCCGTAGCGTCGGAGAACTGCCCCTGGGATATCTCGGAAGGACGAACCGAGCCCGCACACACCGATCTCGCTCATCAAGAGCTGGCGCCCAACCAACACCACGAGAGCTGATACGCTCCCCCACGCGCCGCACCGGGAAACTCTCTCGGGATAATTTTTGGCGTTCTCCCCGCATCGACGAGGGGGACGTCACAGGATACTGTAAGACTTTGTATAATTCAAATTGCAACCAGGATGCGCGGTACCCCGATAATTTCCTGTAAAATGGCAGTGGTCGCGGTACTTTACATCCGTGGAGTTGAATGGCTTTTCACAAATATGACATTTTGTGGCATTTATAAATCGTATTTTTTCATCCGATGTGAGTGGTTTCATCGGTATAATATTTGTCAAATAAGAATAGACTGTTTCCGCGATTTCGCGCAATTGATCAATGAACCACTCGATACAATCGGTTCCACGTTTCATTTCGAATTTCGAGAGTAAATCGTTGAAGGTGCATTTAAAATAATACGCTGCACTGTGAGGGACATGCTGTTGACATTCATCCTCGGGTGATTCGAGAAGGCATTCGAGGTCCGCGTACACGACAAACGGTACATCTTCTTTGAATCGATAATTTTTGAAATTTACACTTTTATTTTCCTCGGTCGGCAAAATCATTTTCGTATCGTTTATGCTCATGCAATCGCGTTTGTGATTTTCGAAAGAACTTTGATGACGAAAGTGATTCAAGCAGTTGTCACAAAACCATGTGTAATGATGATGAGCTGCTACTTGAGAACTTAGCAAACGCGATAGATTACGGATCCAAGCAAAGTGGTAGATTGGTTGGAAATTGTCTTTTCCATCTACGTCTATGCTGATATTTCCCTCAATCATGAGGATGTGTATAGCGGGCTCCATTTTACTTAGGTATAACGATACTATTTCGTTTTTTTTTGCCACATTTGTCTACACCGTATACGTTAATCCTTAAATTGTTGATTTTCTCAAATTTACAAATGTCCTTCAAGGCAATCGGAAAATGCATGCCATCATATTTCAATACTGTTTCGAAGTCAGGGTACGAACTCGTACAGCTAACATTTTTTTTCGCTGGATGAAGTGCCGCCGCCACAGCCCTCAAGAAACAGAACTCATCCTTGTTTTTGACATTCACCACAGCCTTTTTCTTCTGTATATCTTGAGGAAGATGAACGTACGTTGATATACCACCACGCAGTGGCATGTAGTGATTGATGTTGATCGTCAAATTGATGATTTCACGCATCGACCAGCCCGAATCACGTTCTTGAAACTCTTCGACATCAACCATGAGGCGATCCGTCACGTTCTCGTCGAACCATGTTTTAATGTTGGTGGCTGCGAGTATCGCATCATTTCGCGTATTGAAGTACTTTGTTTCTTCAATCTCATTACCGTTTTTTATCATGGAAAATTTGCACGCTAATACGACGTTTACTTTCAAATTTCCATCTCTGTTGAGCACATTTGTAAGCCGCTTGACAGTGACGACTTTAGCGTCGTAAAGAAAGGATCGCAGATCTTTGTGAATGAGATTCACCACTGCACCCGTTCGTATACGATTTTGAAAAGCAGACTCCAAATGCGCCCAACGAACACGGTCGGATGTCTTGTCGCGCGCTCCAATATTTCCACCTGCTCGTTGATGAGCTCTAAACTTTTCACTCAGAGCTTTCAGCAGGGAAATTGTTGTTTGTATCCGTGTTTTTTCACCACTCGATAGATTCGGTGTTTTTTAAATTTTGTTCAGAAGTCGGATATTTTGAGCCTGATGTTTTTTCCATTTTTCTACTTGTTCATGAGGTGCGTGTTTTAATTCTTTGTAAGCATTCTCCATCAGCCTTATTAATTGCAAACACTTTGCCGAATTCATTTTAAGCGCGTTGATGTTGACTTGTAAAAGTTCATGAAAAAAATGATCAGATTGCGTTAGCAAGACGCAATATATATGAATAGTTGTAGAAAAGGACGGAGATAGTTGTTTATGATAATTATTGTAATATGATACCACAGAGAGAGATGCAAAGGGTATTTTTAAGAATTGTTTATAATAATGACTGTAATATGATATCATAAAAAGAAATGCAAGGGTTATTTCTGAGAATTGTTTTCAGCAGTGAACATAATATTAGAAAGAGACAGAAAAAATCATAACGTAACAAAAAAATAATAATAATGCATGATTCGAACGTTCTGGAATATAATAATAGAATGATGTCGTCACATAATTATAGAATATTCTAGGGAACAGTTTAGTAGAAATATCGCAAAAGTGGGGGTAATCTCTATAAAAGGAGAAATTTTGCAATCAATGAATCAGTTTTTCTTGAACGTGCTCGCAGACATCATGGATATAATTATACAGCCTGTCCCATTATGGTCGACCGACCTCTGAGGGGTGGGTAGATGGGGTGATTCTGGACCGAAAAGTCCTCTTCCATTTTTTCCTCCAACGCCCCTCTGATTAGATATTAATTAATTAAGTTCAGCCAATAGGACGCGTCGAATAAGCGGGCTACACGGCGAGTAGTGGTGTGCGTGCAAGCGTAGCAGCCTTGGAAGCGTGCGTGTAAAGCGCGAAGGACTTCGATAGTGTGGAACTTCGAACGTTGCCAAAAACATGAATAGAGCGAGGTAGTGTTAGTGAGGGCGCAACAATGTAAGGAGGAACGATAAAAACTGATTGCGTTTGCAATCAGTTTTCGAATTAATTGTTAAATGCAATGAAAAAAAATGTCGATGATTTTGAATCACGACTGGACGAAAATACAATTTTTGATTAATTTTTTGGAATTACGATTTACGAAGCTTCTCAAATCATTTAGTGCTGGTTTTGAAAAAAATATTTTTGGAAAAAATCTTTATTGCGTTTTAGAGAAAAATGTTGCTTCTTCAATTTATTTGAAAATCGAATGCTATTTCCGATTGAATATTTTAGCAATACAATGAAATTGAACTTTTCGAACTTTGCTCATTGCAATTAGAACAAAAATATTGAGATTACATTCAATAAAAAAATCAACATTTCAAATCGTTTAGATTTCAAGGAAAAAAGCATTAATAATACTGTTTAATAACAGTGGCAGGAAGTTTGAAAAAAAGTTGATGATGATTCGAGCGTCACGCGAGTATTGCTTGCGGACACTACTCGGATGGGTGACCGCTCGATTCCAGGGGGAGGGGGGATAAATAAAAAAAGTCAATATTTCAAATTGTTCATATTTATTTATGAAAAAAACACTATTTGCACTGTTTAATAACAGTGGCATGAAGTTAAAAAAAAAGTTGATGATGACTCGAGCGTCGCGCGAGCTTATCTTATTGCATGCGAATGCTACTCGGATGGGTGACCGCTCGAAAATTAAAAAAAAAATTGTGAATTAAAAAATACAATTCTTCACCTTGTTCACGAGAAGTTATTGAAAAAAGTACTGATAAGTAAAAAAAAATTATGGATTTCAGAAAGTACAGTAAACATTTGCAAATATTATTTGAATGCAATTGCAAAAAAATTGCGTCGAACGAATTTTATCTTGTATCATTACAATTAATATTCGTTTAGAGTTGAGAGTAATTACATCCCGGCGTTAGCGATCGGGGATCGAGACCTAATAATTTTTTTATTTTTTTTGTTTTCACAGCATATAAGTGTCATTTAAACAGTGCTTGTCAGTGCTTTTTTAAATAACTTCACGTGAACAACGTGAAGAATTGTATTTTTTAACTCACAATTTTTTTTTTATTTTCGAGCGGTCACCCATCCGAGTAGTGTCCGCATGCAATAGGATAAGCTCGCGCGACGCTCGAGTCATCATCAACTTTTTTAATAACTTGATACCACTGTTATTAAACAGTGAAAATAATGCATTTTTTCTGAAAATAATATAAACGATTTGAACTATTAATTTTTTTCATTAATCCCCCGCCCCCTGGAATCGAGCGGTCACCCATCTGAGTAGTGTCCGCAAGCAATACTCGCGTGACGCTCGAGTCATCATCAACTTTTTTTCAAACTTCCTGCCACTGTTATTAAACAGTATTATTAATGCTTTTTTCCTTGAAATCTAAACCATTTGAAATGTTGATTTTTTTATTGAATGTAATCGCAATATTTTTGTTCTAATTGCAATGAGCAAAGTTCGAAAAGTTCAATTTCATTGTATTGCTAAAATATTCAATCGGAAATAGCATTTGATTTTCAAACAAATTGAAGAATCAACATTTTTCTCTAAAATGCAATAAAGATTTTTTCCAAAAATATTTTTTTCAAAACCAGAACTAAATGATTTGAGAAGCTTCGTAAATCGTAATTCCAAAAAATTAATCAAAAATTGTATTTTCGTCCAGTCGTGATTCAAAATCATCGACATTTTTTTTCATCGCATTTAACAATTAATTCGAAAACTGATTGCAAACGCAATCAGTTTTTATCGTTCCTCATATTGTTGCGCCCTCACTAACACTACCTCGCTCTATTCATGTTTTTGGCAACGTTCGACGTTCCACACTCTCTCGCACCAACGCACGCACTCTATCGAAGTCCTTCGCGCTTTACACGCACGCTTCCAAGGCTGCTACGCTTGCACGCACACCACTACTCGCCGTGTAGCCCGCTTATCCGACGCGTCCTATTGGCTGAACTTAATTAATTAATATCTAATCAGAGGGGCGTCGGAGGAAAAAATGGAAAAGGACTTTTCGGTCCAGAATCACCCCATCTACCCACCCCTCAGAGGTCGGTCGCCCATTATGGGACAGGGTGTAGATGTGCAAGGTTGCAAGATTCCTGATAATGAGTTTATAATAAGGGAGTTGTCAGCAATCAAAATTAAATAAGAGGATTGTGAGGAAGTAGTGTGCCTACTCATCAAACCACCCTGTGAATGGAGTAGTCTACCGGCAAAATATAAAAGCCAAAATTTATGGTGTGAACGCAACTATCATGGTATTCCGTGGAACGTCGGTGATATACCATATGATGAACTCAAAGATGTATTTGACATAATTCTAAACGATGTAAGATTTATTTATGTGAAAGGGTTGGAAAAAAACGATGGATCGCAAACTTCATAGGATATTCAAAACCGATCATTAACATTTGGGGTGCCCTGCATTGCGAGAGTTAAGGGTTCCAACATGCTGGCATAACCGATATCATAGCAAAGTACGCGGATACCATCGTGCGTTTGAAAATGTAGAGCGTTTAAGGAAATGGTATTTGAAAAATTATATGTCCACATTTGCAAGATCTATACAATTATTTTGCAAATTAGGGAGTTTGAGAGATATGAGAATCGAAGATATCGCTTGTCTTCCGAAAGAGTTCATGCTTACCCTTGCATGGAAGGATATTGATGATGTATGGGATAAACTTCCTAAAGAAATACAAACGGATGAAGCTATCATTGAGTATCGTCGATGTCGAAAGCACCACAATGGAAATACGGAAAATAGTGATGTATTCGATGGCTCTGCACCATTAATAAAAAACTGTCTTTCATGTAAGAAAGCATCAGAAACGTAATATTTACGTATGAAATAGAGTTAATGAAAGAACACTGGTTGTATAGTTATTGTGTCAAAAAAAAAAACGTAATCATATATCTATCTTTTTTCTAACGAGCGTGATGATAAAGTGATCAATGATTGTATATTAGCGTTAGGATTTTTATCACGGATATGTAACTGGATCATCAACCGCACGTTTTTCATCATGCATAGAATTAGCATCATCACTTGATTTCAGTAAACACACGCACGCACGCACGCACGCACGCACGCACGCACGCACGCACACACACACGCACACACACAAAATATCAAGTGTATTATCATATTTCGTAATAAAAGACAAAAGAAAGAAAAAAAATCATCATTTGTTTTTTTCTTAATTATGCTTAATATCTCCTGTTATCTCCTTATTATATCCTATCGAAATTATCGACAGCGGGCTAGAATTAAATTATTGTAGTAGGAGACATATAGAGATATCCTCATACGAAGAATTGCGGTACGAGAATTTTCAACATGTACCTTCGGAGGTGTCCTGGACGAGATATCTGGCTGAGTGTTTCACCCTGAGCGTGCAGGACGCGACAGTGCTATGTCGAACTCCGAAAAAAATGATATCTAAGAATTTAATCTAAACGCGTCATGGATGCAGCAAAAAATTATTTGAAAAAATGTATCTGAATCGTGAAATTTTTTATATTTCAGTATCAGTTTTGTTCTCATCAGTATAATTTTCTTTCTCAATACACATTTTGTGCTACACTACTTTCATATACATCACAAAAAATGGTCGATAAATGCAGAAAAATGTGGGTAGAATATCGATACAAATAAGGTTTTTTCAATTACGGATAAAATTCAAAAAATACAAAGAAAAAAAAGTTATCGAAAAACATTAATCGGGCCGGGTTTTGTTCCAACAACCCCGCAAAAAAGAATTCAATTCTCTCCTTTTTTAAATTCCAAAAATAAGATTCAATTTAAAAAATACAGAATAGAAAACGACATTTTGGAAAATAAACATTCAAACGCATTAAACTTTTAAGTATTTTTGTTCACATTTATTTTTTCAAAGTACAATTTTCATTATTACAAGATTTATATATTCATTCAACGTGTTGTGACCCGGAATTTCCCTATTTCACAACATCGGTCAGCGACCGAACTGCGGTCAATCACCGACCGAATAAAAGAGCATTCAACTGCTTACCGACGCAGAATTAGGTAATTTACAGCAAATAATTGCAACCATGCTTCGTCAGACTATTGCAAAAAATCGATAGCCGTCACCTTTCGAGCGACGACGTATCGATCCCGAAAGTCAGTCTTGATCAAGGCAGCGATGGGTTTGGTTCGAAGGCAAAACCACCAACTTGTACTTCTTGTTAAACCTTTTTAAAACCAACCTAGTCAATAAACTTTACAAGTATTTTGTAGCTGCTTGAGTTGGAGTTTAACTCGTTTGGCGTAGATCCCAAAACCTTCATCCCTATTTCACGATAGTCTCTATCTCGAAATATCGGGACACAACATTGGTGGCAGCGGTGGGATCGCCACAACTCAATTATTGCTTCAAATCACAAAATACTATTGCACACTTGTGTATCGCGAACGGAGTGACCAAGTCACCTCGCGTGTGAAAGTGCCTGCATCGACCGAGTCGAAAAATTACCCACGGAACGTGCTGTGACCAAGTCGAGCCACGTACGAGAAATCCCGGATCCCGCGGATCACCGGAAGGCCCAGCTGCATCAAGAACTCAACAAGGACAGCCGCGTCAAGCAAAGGAACGCGAAGAGGACG
The DNA here is from genome assembly GCA_959613375.1 of Heteropelma amictum. NCBI lineage: Eukaryota > Metazoa > Arthropoda > Insecta > Hymenoptera > Ichneumonidae > Heteropelma > Heteropelma amictum. The sequence goes on from OY390727.1 coordinate 6,141,774, forward strand.
AAGATCCTGTACGAGAAACGTCACGAGAATCGTCATGCAACTTGCGATCATCTACCTGTAAGTGACGGAACATTTTATTTTTTCTGAGATCCTCCAAAGCCAGAGAAATTAGTTAACTCGTATGTCGGACGACGAACAGTATAACCGCTTATGTTTGCGAGGTAACCGTCATTTATCGCGGTCCCTAGATTCATTTTTCGAGTCACGGGTAGTATATGAGCTCTCAGACGACGAAGAGCAGTGCAAAAAACGCAGACGAGAAACTAGCAGCGCGGAAAGTTTGTATCTATCACCGGAAACTTTAGCGAAACTTAAATTTCCGAAACGCGTACGTTTTTCCAACCCGGACGAATCTACGACCGACGGGGACAAATCTTTTAGCCCCGTAGATACAGAGCGCGCGCGTGAAATAAATCTCGACGACTTTTCATTGCTAAATCCGCATACAGCAAACATGCCAAATACAGTAGAGTACATGACAATAAAGGATGCGAGAAACAGTCTTCCTGTGTTCGACGCCTCCAAACCGGAGCTCGTCACAGACTTTATTAGACCGGCAAGATACGCTGCAGATTCGGTGGATCCCGCGAACAGTCCGAACCTCCTCACTGCCATATTAAGTTTAAAAATACAGGGCCGAGCGGCCGCAGACTTGCGCTTTCGCGATCTCCAAACCGTAGAGGAGCTAATAGAAGAGCTACGTACGTTATACGAAAAACAACGTACGGTTCCCGCGCTACAGGTCGAGTTTAATACATTTCGACAACAGCCCGAGGAATCGGTGCAAGCATACGCGCATCGGGTAGAAACTATAACTATGGAGTTAATTGCCGGCTGTACGGCAGAAATCACCCACGAAATTGGGAAAAAGGCCGTTGAACAGTTACTCCGTCAGTTCGCCCTTAACAACTTCGAGCGAGGGTTACGCAGGGACCTTCAGCTCCTAGTAAGGTCTCGAGGCTACACGAATCTCCGAGAAGCAATCAGAGGGGCGACAGAGGAGGAAAAGGGCATCGAAGGGACGCGGATAATCGCGACAAGGTTCTCCCATGGAGAGGAGCGAACCCAACAAAAATACCAAGGGCCACCATACACCTCGTTCAGCGACAAACGGAAGTCCTGGGGAGGTACACAGGTAGCACAGGCCACTCAGGGCCAGTCGTCAGGGCAAGGGCGGCAGAGCCTGCCTGCGCAGACGAAAACGATCCAACAGTTGGACATTATGTGCCATTATTGTAAAAAGAAAGGCTACAAAATCAGAGATTGCCGAAAAAGGATCAAGGATCACGGAGGATCGGGTCAACCAACGACACCGGGACAAAATGGAAGGTTCCCGTACAAAGGGACACCGGAGAAAAATTCAAGCTCCGAAAATCAAAGGACGATAAGCTCTCTCGCGGTGGGAACGCTAACCGCGACAAAAGTCGAAACGCGAGAGAAAATCAAAAAAGAAAAACAGGGACCCCGGCGATGCAAAACAATCGGGGATCTACAGCACGGCAAAGCCGAGGCACAGTGCGTCAACGCCCCGGCGAGAATTTGCCAAGTCAGCGCTTCAGGCCCGAGCATCCACCCTAGCGACCTGCATTTTCGCTCGTCGCAAGCGCGTGAGGGACTTCTCACGTTACGCTGCGATACAGGTGCACAATGCTGCATAGTACGGGTCAACGAATTGCGCGACGATACTCCTATCGTCGATGAGGTAATTGAACTCCACGGTCTCGGAGGAACAGCCTTCCGCTCACTGTGCAAAGCGGAACTGGAGATAAAGACCCCTGCATCCGTCATCAATCACGATATCCACGTAGTCAGCAAGGACGTACCTCTGGAGGTCGACGGGCTGCTGGGAATGGAGCTCATCGTAAAATACAAAGCGAATATATTGGGCGGCAGGATATTCCAAATTTTAAGGGAAAAGTTACGCTTCGTACGCGGATCGAAGCAAACAAAAATACCTGCCCGGTCAGAATATATATTGTGGGCCAGGACGCCAGGGGAAGGCGCTGGTTATGTGGAAAAACAGGAAATCCGCCCGGGAATAACACTTGGCGAAGGGATAGTGAGGCCAGAGACGCACTCTTGTCCTGTTTTAATCATGAACGCCCTAAAAGAGGCGCAAATAATAAAACGACCGACCGTCGAGATCAAGGAACTCATCTGGATCAAAGAGGAGCCCGCGGAAAAATGCGAGCAAACGGAAATTCGCGAGATACCGCACAGTCAAGGGAAATATAGCAAAGAACGATCAGTAAAAATCTGACTGGAGGTCAGCGGGGACTCGCATTTAAACTCGGAAGAAGAAAAGAAACTCCGAGAAATTTGCGAGGAATTCTCCGACGTATTTCACCTAGAAGGAGAAAAACTAGGCTACACCGATGCCGTCGAGCATCAAATATCTGTGAAACCTGTGAAACAACGACGATCAAAGTACGTCCGTACCGATTGCCAGAGGAGCACCGGAAGGAAGTGCAGAAACAGGCACAACAAATGCTAGAGGATGGAGTAATCCGGCCCAGTACGAGCCAATGGAATGCTCCGTTGCTCGTCGTGCCCAAAAAGGCAGATACCGATGGCAAAATTCGGAAAAGAGTCGTCGTCGACTTCCGCAAACTAAATCTCGCGACAGAAGGCGACTCTTATCCACTGCCCAATATCAACGAGATATTGGATCAGTTGGGAAAGGCAAAATACTTCACGACCTTGGATCTCACCTCAGGATTTCACCAGATCCCGATGGCTGAGAAGGATAAAGCAGAAACCGCTTTTTCCACGCCCCTGGGTCACTACGAGTACAACCGTATGCCATTCGGATTAAAAAATGAACCTCCGACTTTTCAGCGACTGATGGACACGGTATTAACCGGTTTACAGGGAATAAAATGCTACGTTTACCTCGACGACATCGTGATATACGGAACCTCACTCACCGAGCACAATAATCGCTTGAGAGAAGTGTTAGCGAGGCTGAGGACAGCGAATTTACGCATACAACCGAGGAAATGCAAATTTATGCGTAAGGAAACGCAATATCTCGGTCACATAATAACCGAAGTCGGAGTAAAGCCCGATGAAAGCAAAATCGAGGCAGTAAAAAATTTCCCAACACCGAAAAATATGAAAGACGTACAATCGTTCCTGGGACTGGCGGGATATTATCGCCGATTCATCAAAAACTTCTCCAGTATTGCGAAGCCTCTGACCGACTTAACAAAAAAGGAGGTTAAATTCGCGTGGATGGAACAAAGTGAGGCTGCGTTCGAACGCCTGAAAGAGGCTTTAACGACTGCCCCGATACTACAATATCCCGATTTCTCGAGATGTTTCGTTATTACGACAGACGCATCGGATAAAGCGATCGGAGCGATATTGTCTCAAGGGAAGATCGGTGAAGATTTGCCAATTTGTTACGCTAGTAGAACGCTAAACAAGGCCGAAACAAATTACTCCACTACCGAAAAAGAGCTACTTGCAATTGTGTGGGCTGTTAATCAATTTCGACCGTATATTTACGGAACGAAATTTACAATCGTAACAGACCACAAGCCATTAACATGGTTATTCGGGGTAAAAGATCCTGGATCAAGGTTAATGAGATGGAAAATTAAATTAGAAGAATACGACTACGAAATACAGCATAAAGCTGGAAAAATAAATACAAACGCTGACGCGTTAAGTCGCATCTACGCGCTCACTCGAGCGCAAGCGAAAGAAAGAGAGGAAAAGGAGAACAGGCCCGAGCCACAAGAGGAAGAAGGACGGAGAGAGCGCTCTCGCACGGCTAGCGAGGCCCCTCGTGCTGGCGAGACGGCCCGGGGAAGCGCGGTGCCGCGGGAAACTCTGCGTGCATCGCGCGGCCCGAGAGACGGCACCGACAGCGAGAGCGAGGAGGATGGCTGCAGCATAGGCGTACCATGCTCCGACGAGCGTGAGCGCCTCGAAATCATGAGGAAATACCACGATGCCCCTCTAGGTGGGCACCAGGGCATCAAGCGAGCACTGCAGAGGATACGAGATAAGCATAATTGGCCTGGAATGAAAAAGGACGTCGCTACCTATATACAACGGTGCGACAAATGTCAGAGGAACAAGGTACGAAAAAAAGCAAAGGCCCCGATGGTCACCACAGACACACCGACGCGTGCTTTTGAAAAATGTGCCGTCGATATAGTAGGACCCCTACTGATCACGGGAAAAGGGAATAGGTATAAACTTACCTTTCAGGATTTACTTACAAAGTACAGTCTAGCGTTGCCTTTGGAAAATCAAGAGGCGAATACAGTCGCAAAAGCCATGACCACCGAAATTATTTGCAAATTCGGCGCTCCGTCAATAATTCTGTCAGATCAAGGGACAAATTTTCTGAGCGCGACTTTCAAAGGGATATGCGAATTACTCGGAATAGAGAAAATTCAAACAACGGCATATCATCCGCAATCAAACGGAGCCCTGGAAAGATCCCACAGGACTCTCGCAGAATACCTGAAAAATTTCATCGGAGAGGACCAAAAGGATTGGGACGAATGGTTGCCGTACGCAATGTTTACGTACAACACCACGCCTCATTCGGTGACCAAGCTCACACCACACGAATTGGTTTTCGGAGAGAGAGCAGAGTTACCGACGGCTTTGCAGCAGGCCCCGCGAACGACCTACTTGTATGAGGATTATGCCGCGGAATTGCGGGAACGCCTGCGGGCAGCATGGCAGCAGGCGCGGGAGAACGTGAAGGGAGCCAAGGAAAAGGCCAAACAACGTTACGACAGAGATGCAGCAGTGGTAGACTACCGCCCAGGCGACACCGTCCTCCTCCTCGACGAGACGGTCAGACGAGGACGCTCGGCTAAGCTCACACCTAAGTGGGTGGGGCCTTATACGGTCAAAAGCAGAGAGTCGAGCGAAACCTACGTTATCGGCCGCGGGCGGAAAACGATGCGCGTGCACGCGAACCGCATCAAGGCGTACGTTACCCACTAGCGAGAGCAACGTACGCACACACACACACACACACACCGTCGCGGGAGTCATCGCGCCGCGAAGAGCCTCGCATGGCTCAGCAAAAAAAAAAAAACACATAACTTTCAACATTATCAGGGGAGCCCACGGAGGCGTCCCCACCGACGCGAAAATTAATAATAAATAAATAAATAAAATATCAGAAGGGGAGCCCACGGAGGCTACCCCAACGCACGCGCCCTGAAATGAGGGAAGGAGAGGAAAAAGGTTTTGAATAAACAAACAAATAATTACGTTTTTATACATATATTGTTACATCTCGTTCAAAATTTAAAATAACCAGGGCAATAACTGGTACACCAGTGCCCCGAAAGAGAGACGGCAACCACCACATCGTGAAACCAGGAATCTCCCAGGGATAAATCCCCATAAAAGAGGGCGCACAGGCCGAGCGTGTCGGCCTGTTCGCACCCCCATTCGGCCTCTTCACGCGACCGAGGGTCGTCCCCCCATAGACGATCGATCGCCTCTCGCAGTCTCATTCGCCTCCGACGAACCCCGACCGCGTGCGCCACAAAGCTCCGCTTCCACCCCCCCGGAAGGCCCCCGGCCCACCGACCCTCTTACGGAGCCGAGGGGTCTGAAATAAATAAACACAAGATGTCTTAAGCGACCGTCTAAGAAGAACGGTGACAACATTGTAACAAAAAAAAAAAAATTATAATAATAATAATATTATATAATCAAAAAATCAATAAATAATGATGAAAGGAAATACTCACCAACACCAGCTCATACGTCTGAGCCTCGTCCCCAAAAACGGCGCTTCCGCCCTCGAGATATAGAGAATCCATCTGAAACAAAAAAAAAAGGGCACAGGAAAAATTTTAGTATAAAATGAAATAAAACAAATACATAATTTTACAAAAATTATCGATACTTACGACGTCGCTTCGTTGAAATCTCGCAGCTAAATGAGGCGACGCCTCGACGATTAAATCCGTCGAGGTGAGAATCACACCGAGCGTCGTACCCCGGTGGGGTAAAAGCGCGTAGTCAACAAAATTCGCGAAAAAATATAAATTTCGACGACTATTAAGCGAGTTAGAAAATGAAAAGTTTCTCGAAACGAGTGGAACAAAGACAGAAAAATAACCGAGCGATATTCTCCGCAGGTTAGTACCCCTCGTCGCTATCGCCGCCGAGGGGGACGAGAAAACATACCGGGTGGACAAATTTTCAACCAGCCCAGGGATTTATTATGAAGAAATAGGAACCTTATCCGTAACCAGCGACACATGGAAATCAATCATAAAAATGGACCTCGGATCGTTAGAAAAACAAGAAAGGGAAATAAAGAATACATTTACAAACCTAACAGGGCTGTGTACTTGGGCAGCTACGAAAGACGTGCTGTGCAATACGATTGCCGACACAGCAGCAAAGATGCTACAGAGGACCGAGCAAGAGCTTCGAGCGATCCACGATATAACGGGTGGCAAATTAACACGTCACCGTAGAGGCATTATTAACGGCCTTGGCTCAATTATCAAGGCAGTCACCGGAAATATGGATGCACAGGATGCTGCGGAAATCAACGAACAACTCAACAAATTGGGGACCAATCAAAATGCTTTAGAAAACGCCCTTAACGAAAACGTTTAAATTCTCGAGTCGACATTACACCTGTTCAACAAATCAACAACACGGTTGGAGGAAAATCAAAAACAATTACAATCACTCGTCGTGAGCGTACGGGACAGCCTGACAAACCGTCTGGACAGATTAGATGAACGACAACAAATAGATGAGAAACTTACAACAATGGGAATGATCACCGAATCTCTATTGAGCGAAGTCAGACAACTGACAGATTTTATAGCAGGGTTATCAAAAGGATTAGTTAATCCAAGCATATTGCCCCCGGGGCAAATGGCAGAGTACTTGAAAAACGCCATTACATACTTGCCGAGAGGTCTGTCGTTTCCGACGCCCGTGCGGCCGGAAGAAATGCCAAAATTATTAGAAATTAGCGAAGTAGGTGCGTATTGCGTAGGGACGGAACTCGTCCTGGTCATCAAAATTCCATTAATAAATCACGAGGAATACATAGTAAATAGAGCGTATCCATTGCCCGCGAAGATCGAAGGAAATCACTTTCAATTTATAGAGGTAACAAATGCAATCGTCATTGTTGAAAAAACGCGAAGATCTTGTTTAATGATGGATGAGAGCGAGCTGCGATCGTGCAAAAATTTAAGATCTCACTATCTATGCAGACCTAGACGCGCTATATTAGCCGCGCACACTTGCACGTCGTGCGAAACAACGATGTATATCACGCATAATGTTAATAACGCGGAATGCCATCAGCGCATCGTACAGTTAAACAATACGATAATAATTGCATTAGAACATCGTGGTAAATGGTTATACGTAGCGCCGGAACCTGAAACCTTATTAATACATTGGGAACGCGACAATTGGAACATGCGACATTAATAGGGACAGGGACTCTGACTTTTGACGGAAAATGTTCCGTCACCACTCCTAATTTTAGAATCGAAACCATAGGAGAAATAAAACAAACTGTACAGAACGAATTTTTACCGCGAGCAAATTTGACTATGCTAAAAGAGGATATACAATTATTAAAGTATACGTCAATTGTACCTGAATTACCTCACAAATTGTCAGATAATCCAGCAGAAATAAATAAAATCGGAGAACGTTTGAAAACGGTGAAAACAAAAATAAAAGGAATTCGCGAGGCAGAGGTAACACGACAAATCGCAATTGGAAGCTACTCTATAGGGGCAATCGTGCCGATAATAATCGGAGCGACTTGTATATATCTCTACATGCGGAAGCGAGCGCGCACACCCGCAGTGGCGATCTACAGCGAGCCGGCCATCATCAGCTGCGCGACCGAGCCGCAAACAGCTAAATCGTCAAAACGCAAGTTACCTATACCCTCACTTAATGGTAAGGTAATACGAAAAACACAACGCACGAATTCGACATGAGACATACATAAATACATACATACATACATAACCGAACTAGGTTATATAAATACGTATATCCCACTTTGTATCGGGGACACAAAATAATTAATCATGCAATGGGTGCAAATATGACATTATATGGGAATTATAGAATTTTAAATCGCTAAAAACATGTAAATAACGACATTTGTAAGCCCAAGGACCAAACACAAAGTCGCAATGCCAATCTCGGGAGAGATTTGTTCTTGCAAGGGGGGAGGGATGTTGTGTCCCGGAATTTCCCTATTTCACAACATCGGTCAGCGACCAAACTGCGGTCAATCACCGACCGAATAAAAGAGCATTCAACTGCTTACCGAAGCAGAATTGGGCAATTTACAGCAAATAATTGCAACCATGCTTCGTCAGACTATTGCAAAAGATCGATAGCCGTCACCTTTCGAGCGACGACGTATCGATCCCGAAAGTCAGTCTTGATCAGGGCAGCGACGGGTTTGGTTCGAAGGCAAAACCACCAACTTGTACTTCTTGTTAAACCTTTTTAAAACCAACCTAGTCAATAAACTTTACAAGTATTTTGTAGCTGCTTGAGTTGGAGTTTAACTCGTTTGGCGTAGATCCCAAAACCTTCATCCCTATTTCACGATAGTCTCTATCTCGAAATATCGGGACACAACAAACGAAACAATAAATCATGGTTAGACATAAGAAAATTCGCACTGATTGTACTGTTTACTGATATAATGTAGATGAAGATGATTTCCTCTAGAAGCTTGCAGCATCTGCTTAAATTGCTGCGCATTATCTTGCAGCAAAACTTTAGTCATTCTTGATGGTAAAAAGACTGAATATTCGTTGTTGAGTTACACTCCGACTTGAACGCCGTACATGGTTTTGACCATCCTCATCTCAGTCACTTTGTAGGTTTTATCGAGTTCGAGCTCCGAAAATTTCATCGTTGGCAGGAAAGTCACCATGCGACTGACTTCGTTGATTTTCGATAAATCCATCTTCTAGCGAAATGTTTGATATCACTTTGTAATGGAATAAGTTTTTTACCTCTTATATATCTTCAAGAAATAATTCAATTTGTTTTTTCAGTTCTCGACGCTTATACCGATCTTGCATCTGCAGTGGATCACTTCAACCAACAATCAATATAATGAGTCGTAACAGCTCGAAACAGCTTTTATAGGGATTACCCTCACCAAAAACTTTAAACCCCCACCGAGAGATGGACAGAATTCACCACCCTCTCCCCAATAATTATCACAAACAATTCTCAGAAATACCCTCTGCATCTCTGTCTGTGCTATCATATTACAATAAATAATTATCGGAAATATCTTTTGCATCTCTTTCCATGTCAGTCATCATAAACATTTATTAAAAAATATCATATTACATTTCTCAGAACTCCTTTGAAAAAGCCGCCACTGCCTCTCGATTCTCCGATTACGTCATCCGATTACGTCACCCCCCCCCCCGCCCCTATCGCTCAAGGTCAATGACGTCACCCCTCCGGAATTCCCCCTACGACGCAAAAAATCCCAAGGTCAATGACCTCGCCGATCCCCCCCTCCCCCTCATGGAACATTCCAGAACATGCGCAATAGAATCTGCGCAATGGATTTTTTCTGCGCATGCGCAGTAGCAAAAAAATTATCCAGAACCGGCCTAGTATATTTACTTACGATTTTATAGACGGTCCTCATAAGACACAGTGAGTCTCAACGAATGTACCGATATGTCCCTATACATATGAATTTTGGTCTGATCTGTTTTTTGGAGTAACCACGATGCTTGTCCAAAATTGTCCTCATTCAGGCATATATGGATACTCTCTTTGGTCTGCCCTTTGTTTGTGCGTATTATAGCACCATATTGCGCAATTATTGGATATTGATGTTTTGTTTATATTTATACACAATTCTCCAAACGATGTGCATAATGCCAAACACTTTTGAGCAGTTCGTTCAAATACCTATTGATTCGAGATTGATTGATATGCTGTTACTTTGAAAAAGGAAACAATATTACTCTGGAGTTTCATACACATTGCATTCGGACATAATATGAATAATATGACATACAATTATTATTCTTTTTGGTGTTATTATTATGTATGTTGTGTCCCGGGATTTCGTGATAAAGGAATTATCGCGAAAAAGGGATCAAGGTTCTGGGATTTCGCCAAATGAGTGAAACTCCAACTCAATATTTACCAAAAATAACTTAAATTTATTCGTCTAGGTTGATCTAATATGATTGTTACAAGGTGGTTTCGCCTTCGGACCAAACTCGTCGGCGCCCACTCGGACTGCATGATCCTCGGTGGATCTTTGGCTACTCCGGTGAATAATTTGTGTCAGCTTTTGCAATATTGGGCAATGCAATCACGCTGACAGTGTAATTGCCCAATATTGCCTACTTATTTTGGCTACCTGAGACAGTTGAACGGCCTTAATAGTTTATTAACCCTTGTATGATGGAAGATTCCAGCACACAACATTCCTCCCCCCTGGGAAGAATAAATCTCTCCTGAGATTTACATTTTGACGAGTGTTTGGTCCTTCAGCTTACAAAAACAATGTTTTTTTTGTTTGTTTGTTTGTTTACATGTTTGTGTTTTCATTATTTTATAATTCCGATATAATATTTTTTCTTCATTATCTATTTCCCTTAAAGTTTCCCATTATAAAGTATATTATTTTTCGTAAAATTTCGATTAAATATGCGTTTATATTTTATGTTGAATTCGTTCGTTGTTTCTTTTGTATAATTTTTCCTTTGAGTATCGGTAGAAGTAGCTTGCATTTTGATGACGCAGCTTCTCTATCCTGAGCCATACCGTTGGCTGTAGTCGGCTCACTGTATATCGCGATTGTGGGCGGCTATCTGTGCTTCCGCATGTATATACAGGTCGCTCCAAGTATTATCGGTCTAATGAAAGCGCGTCTAATGAACAACCACCAATCGCGAATTGATGAACCATTTTAGCATGTTTTGCGTTATTTATGTGATGGTCGAATGCGGAATGAATGAATGAGTGATAATCGGAAATGAGAGTAAGAGTTGAGCGTTTATTGATTGGTCTTTACGGTTGAACGGGTGGAGATGAACTGAGGATTAGGACTAGCGCTAATGAAGTGGAGGAAGTGTGAAGTGGAGGGGATGGTCGAGTTGCATTGTTCTGGACCGTGGGACCGTGGCCCAGGGATGCTGTGTGGCGAAATAGGAGGTGCTGATGTGTGTGGGAACGAGGTGATAACAGGGTTGCTGTAGGTGTAAGGTGTTGTGTGGGAAAGAAGTGGTTATAGGATAGGGCCGTTACACTCCCCCTCTTTGAGGACGATGGTCTCCATCGTTTACAATTTTTTGAACAAGAAATTTTTGTTATTGACTCTATATAATACGAATATTTTTACATTGATTTCAGTTATTTAAATGACTCGATATAATCTATTGAATTGTTTTTGTGTATTTTCCTTAATCTTCTTCCTGCTGTTGATTGAGGTGTGAACCTTGGTGTATGTATTCGGTCACGGTACTGGGGCTGGAAAATGTTATCCTATTGGTGTCTCCATGCTACTTGTTGATGTCTTGTCGTCTGGATGTTTCCGTTGGTTTTAATTCAGCAGCTGATGATTCTGAAACTAACTGTAATTGATTACGTATTGTGTTAGTGGGATGAGGTCTGTTAATCGTGATGGGTTTGGTTGTGATAGTAGTGAAAGTGAAGCGTTGATTGTCTCATTTGTTTTGTTTTTCCGTGTTCCGAATTGTCTGTGAGTCGTCTGGATTATTGCTTATTGTTTTCCTTTCTCATTTTTCCTGTTTGTCGTTGAGTTCGCCAGTTTGGAATTGTTACAGTCTGTCATTGTTTTCCTTTTATTTGTTATTGTTGTTCCTTTTTATTCCATTACTTTATTATTGTTCCTTAAGTTTCTCTGTAACAGTTTAGACTAATCAGAACTTAGGTTCTGATTAGTTTCGTGTTAGTGGGGTGTGGAACGTTATTGTGATGTGGTTGGATGTGGCTGTGCGTGTCTGGTTGATCGATATGTTGTTTGATGTGATTGATATAATTTTAATGTGTAGAGAAGAGAAAAGAAAAAAAATGAATGTCATAGGGAAATATAATAATGTAATAAAGTGTTATATGATAATTAGTAAAAATCGTAGGAATAATAGATAATTGTAAATGTTTAACCTAGGTCTTTAATTTACATTCATACCGCATTCATACTCCGTCGGAGTTTGTCTTATTGATATTTTTGTCTCGTGTTTCGTCAGTTTGTCGTCTATTATTCGTGTTACTGTTTCTTATATGTCTCGTAGTGTCCTGTCTGATTGTGTGTCCAGTAATGTCAACAATTACGCTAATGCATTGTCGAGCGTAGTGTCGTTATATTGTCGTTTCCATAGGAGTGGGATCGGTACTTTTAGGATTTTTAGGGTTTTCGGGATCGTAGATTCTCGCCCAATAGGTTTGTTTTACTGTTTTCAAATTGATGTCGCAAGTTTCGAGATTTTGAAAATGTGGGTTAATCAATAGCTGTATCTCGCATTCAGCTTCACTAACTATTCGTTGTATTGGATTAATTTGTTTGCATATATACAAAGAATTCATCGGTTTGCAATTTACTAAGTTATGTAAGCTAAAGTGATTTTCGAAATTCTCGGCAATCGCTGTAAAAGATTATGCCGGTTTGATGAATGCGAAACGTGTAACTGACGGGGTCTGATGCATTGGGACGCATGTGTTCGTACAATTTAAACGGGGTTACGTGGGAATGGTGAGTTTTCCACTAGAATGCCATTGTTCATAGCGGCTGTGTGATATCTGCAACATCTGCCATTTTGATTTTGTCTACGTGTACTACTTTTGTTTTGTTGTTGTCGATTTGAAGTCTAATGTTATTATTGCTGAGTATTTCCAAAATGGTGTATGGCCCGATGTAATTGGGGTCTAATTTTCCCTTCCGAGGTTCTTTTAATAAAAATACTCGTTGTCCGGTTTTGAAATTTTGAGATTTTGTCTTCCTGTCATAATACCGTTTTGTGCGTTCCTTTGCCGCTAACTGCTTCTCGCGTGTCGATTGTCGGATTTCTTTTAAATTTCTGTGTAGTGTTAGCAGATAGTCGTCGTATGTCGCTAGTTTTTCAGGAGGTGGGAATTCGGATGGTAGTGAGGCTGGTTTTCCGAAGACTAACTCGTATGGTGTGTACCCTGTGCTTTCGTGGACACTCGTGTTGTGAGAAAGTGCCGCGAATGGGATTAGTTCGTGCCAGTTTTTGTCCATATCAATGTAATGTTTGAGGTATTCGATGAGACTGTGATGGCTTCGCTCTAACGCTCCGTTGGACTGTGGGTGGTAAGTTGTCGTTCGGTACTGTTTGATTTTGAACAGTTCTGCGAAAGATGCGAATAGATCTGACATGAAGTTCGTACCCTGGTCGGAAAGTATCGCACGAGGTGCACCGAATGTCGTTATAAAGCTTGTTGCTAGTGCTTTAGATACATCGCGAGCTGTCGTTTGTTTAAGTGGAACCATGACGCTGAATCTGCTGAATAGATCGATGATCGTGAGGATGTATTCGTGGCCGTCCTTTGTTTTTGGAAGAGGTCCGACGATATCTATTGCGATTTTCTCGAAAGGCTGGGTTGGAGTGTCTGTTATTATCATAGGTGCTCTGTTTTTTACGCGAACGAGTTTGTTCTTCTGGCATTTTTGGCAGGTTTTGATGAATTCCGTGACGTCTGCTTTCATGTTTTTCCAATAGTATTGAGCGCCTATGCGTTTGTGAGTTTTCGAGATGCCTTCATGTCCTCCGATTGTTGATTCGTGTGCTTCCTTTATTATAGACTGTTGGTGTAGTTTCGGCGGTACCGTGATAATTCCTTCGCACAACGTTATTCGTATTTTTCGCTCAACCGTGATTTGCTGGATGTAGGTTTTGATGTTGTCCCAGAGAAATTGATCGATGATCTCAGGATCTTTGGCCAGTGTGCATGATTCGAGTTTGTCCCTTGTCAAGATTTTGATGACTGTCTCGATGCATTTCTGGACCATATGCCAGTCGGTGTTATCTGTGCATTTTCCTTTACATATCATGGTGAAGATGCGTTTGGTTCCGCGGCGTGTTATGAATATGTGTCCAGCTCTCGGTTTCTCCTTGCAAAGGTCTTCGTGGTTGATTACGTTTTTCTCTACGAGGATTCGCGATATTGTTGTGTTCGTGATACAATCCGCTGCGAGAAAATGAGCGATGTTATCCTTCTGCGTGAGAATACTTTTCCGGCTAATTATGACGTTGTTGTTCGATGTCATGTGTCTCTGGTTTGTTTCCGGATCTTCGGATTGTTCTTCCCATTCCGAGGTTGTTCCGTTGTTTTCGTCTGATGTTTCTGAGTCTTCGGTGAACGATTGGCGTTCGGCATCTTCAGTTTGAGTCATGTGCCTTGTTTTTGGTGCTGCCTTTGGTAATGCCGGGCGTTTTCTGTGGTACTGCGATGGCTCGTAAGGTGGATCTGCATCGGATTCGCTTTGGTGTATTTCGGCTGCGAGATTGCCGTAATCGTTCGTTACTGCTGGAGAGAGCTTGTCCGTTGTCGTGTCATTTTTGCTCGATTTTGGTCGGCCAGGTCGTCGTTTTTTTGCTGATGACGTGCTGTCTTCGTCGGTCGATTCTGGTGGTCGGATCGGTGGTTTCAGCGTATCGTTGTTGGTTTGATACTGGCCTGTTGACTGCTCTCGCGATTCCTCCGATATCTCGCGAGTCGAGTCATGAGTTGTTCGACCCTCGTTGAGTCGTGGCGGCGAACGGAAATTTGGTTCGGTCGCCTTGTCGCCTGACGTCGCCGGTGAGCGGAAGTTCGGTTCCACTTCAAGATGTTTTGTGGTACCTTGTTCGTTCGTTGTTTCCGTTATTGGTGGATGTGATTCGGACGTTGGCCTGATCTCCGATACATCGGCTGTATTGTCTCCCATATTCGGCCCGTTGACCGACTCGTGTGCCTTTGGCTCACTCCTCCCGTCGTTAGTTTCCTTATTGCTTACTGTGTGTTCGTTTTCTTTACTTTGCTCGTTCGATTTTTCCTGTTTCCGTTGTTCTCTCGTATTATATTCGTTGATTAGTTTTGTTAATTTATTTCCTTCACCTGCATTTTGCTTCATTTGTTTTAAATTATACTCGTCGATTAGCTTTGTTAGCTTGTTTTCGTTTGCCTTTGATGGCCGCTCCTGTCTAGCGTTGTATTCGTTGATTAATTTGTTCAGTTTATTTTCTTCCTTGTTTGTTTC
>OY390727.1:6157241-6205153 GCA_959613375.1 Heteropelma amictum
AAAACTTTTACTCGGAGCCCGTAATCGAGGACTGATTCGTTGAATTTTTGTGACGTTGATTTTAGTTCGAGTCCTAAATCTGATCATTCTAACGGTTTTTTGTATGCCCTTTTCAGGTCTGCGAGAAGCGCGTCAAGCGTGTTGTATGTTTTTCCCTCTGTCAGGTCGTACGCTCTGCCAGTTAGTCTGAATATTACTGCATTTATTAAATATCGGTGATTTGGGTCGGGAGCGGTTTGCTGTACGCGTTTACACCTGCTAATGAAACTTTCAATTGTTATATTTCCGTCGCCGAATTGTGGGATTACTTTTGTTAGGTCGTTATATGTTGCGGGGTTCTGGGGTGCGGGGTTTGCCATTTCGGTCTCGTCGCTTTCGCTGTCTTGGTCTGCCAGTACGTGTCGATAAAATGTATTGGAGGTGTTTTGGCGTCCTATTCGGCGCCTAGGTGGGCGTATTGGCCTAATCGTGTATCGGTACGTCTAAATGAATTTTATTAAATTTGGAACAGAGCGTTAATGTCTATTTTCGCCGCGGAGGTTTATTTCTCGGTGATTGTTATTTTGTTCTGTCGAAAATGGATAAAGAGGAGAAAAGGAGGAATTAAAAAAAAAATTTCTATGTTCTGTTATTTTATTTGTTCGTTTTTCCCTGTAATTTCTATTATCGTTATTGTTTTATGAAAATTATGTTTCGTTGATGAAAAGTGGAAGTTGCGAGCAAGATTGTTTCTGTTGTAAGTTTATTGTATATATATATATATATAATATAGTTTTATTTGCACACTTTTTGGTTTTTCCTTGTAATTTGTTTCGTTCTCTATTATTATTGATATTATTATTTTGCTACGGTTTTTTTTTTGAAATAGTTTAGTTTACTACGTTAAAATTTGTGTTTGTGATTTTGTATGAGAGCCGATGTATATGTGTATATATACACGTTAATTTTGGGGACAGCTGTATAAATGGGTTTTCTACGTATGAAAATTATTTTTCGTGCGTGCTGTAGCAGCGAGTCCGCCAGCGACTTTGTCGCCGGTCAGTGTAATACGAGATCGGAATTTGGGTGACGTGATTTTTGTCGCGCGCGTGCGAGTGAGAGGGAACGACGCGAGTCGCTCGAGCGAACAATGGCTATAGAGGCATGAATGGGTGTATGTGTGTGTGGAATACGTGGGGTTACAGACCGACGCACGCTGGTGATACGAAGCACAAAGAATATCGATGCATGCACGAATTTTAAAGAAAATTTTGGGTGGTACTTACATAAGCGCCAAGATAATCGCGAGTAATCCCATTTTCGTGCTGTTTTTACTATTGTTTCCTTTCTGTCGCGATTTCCCTTCCTCTTTTCCCTTGCTATCAGCGTCGGTTGACCACACGCACACACCTCACTTACTCACACCACACTTTTCACACAAGTTTCTTTCTCACTTCTTTTGTTAGTTTTGTAGATTGCGGAGTTCAGATCTCACTTCTGACGCCAGTTGTGATGGTCGAATGCGGAATGAATGAATGAGTGATAATCGGAAATGAGAGTAAGAGTTGAGCGTTTATTGATTGGTCTTTACGGTTGAACGGGTGGAGATGAACTGAGGATTAGGACTAGCGCTAATGAAGTGGAGGAAGTGTGAAGTGGAGGGGATGGTCGAGTTGCATTGTTCTGGACCGTGGGACCGTTGCCCAGGGATGCTGTGTGGCGAAATAGGAGGTGCTGATGTGTGTGGGAACGAGGTGATAACAGGGTTGCTGTAGGTGTAAGGTGTTGTGTGGGAAAGAAGTGGTTATAGGATAGGGCCGTTACATTTACTTCTGTTTTTAATGTGTCCAGTCTTTCTCCTAATTTATTTATTTCTGCTGGATCGAAAATAATTTGTGTGGTAATTCTGAAATCAATGAGGCGTGCTTTAATATTGGCGCATCCTCTTCCAAAAATGTTAAATTTATCTTAGGTACGAATTTTTTAAATACATCTTGGATTGTTTCTCCCAGAGTTTCAAGTCTAAAACTAGGGGTGGTGACAGAACATTTTCCGTCCAAGGCCAGAGTCTCTACACCCTTAAGTGCTATGTACTCTACAGGTCATTGACCGCAATGTATGAGTCATGTTTCTGACTTTGGTGTTACGAATAACCATCTCCCCCGGTGTTCTAGCGTGATTACGAGCGTGTTGTTTATTACGGCAATTCTTCGTTTACAATTTTCGTATTTCGAATTATGTGTTGAATGCATCGCTGTTTCGCAGGCTGTGCACGTCTGTGCTGCGAGTCCGGCGTGTTTAGGTGCGCAATAAAAGTGTGAATTTAAGTGTTAACATGTTCCTAATTCGGTTTCTCTCATAGGAAGACAAGATTTTCGCGTTTTTTCGACTATAACAAGAGAGTTTATTATTTCGATGAATTGATAGTCACGCGCATCGATTTTTGCTGGTAAAGTATGCTGGTATACTTTGTTGACAATGTATTCCTCGGGTCCCACGAGTGGTATTTTTACCACGAGGACGAGGTCAGTGTTGCTGAAAGAAGAGCCTACTTCGCTTACCTCTAGTAATTTTGGCATTTCTTCCCATTTTATTTTTGTTGGAAACATGAGGCCTCTCGGAAGATGTGTAACTGCGTTGTTTAAATATTCGGAGAGCTATCGCGGGGATAATACACTCGGATTGAAGAGTCTCTTTGACAGTTCCACGAGGAATTGCACTAATTGTTTGACATCGCCTAAAAGGGATTCGACTATTAGTCCTAAAGTTGTTAATTTCTCGGCTAATTATTGACGTTCATCGAGAGCATTTAAGCCTGCTGATAATCCTTGCTCCATCTTCGAGATGAGTTTGTTGAGAGTTTGTTGATTTGCCTCTAATTGCGCTGTTGACTTGTTGAACAAGTGAATAGTTGCATCGAGGATTTGGATGTTTTTTTTCATCGCATCCTCTGCCGTTTCCAGTTTCGTTGTTATTTTATCGAGTCTCTTATTTATTCTTGCAGCATCCTGTGCATCCATATGCCCGTGATGACTTTGATAATTGACCCTAGGCTATTAATCAGCCGTCTACGATGACGTAGCGTTTTTGTGCCTGTTATATCGTACACGGCTTGTATCTCCTCATTCACCTGATTGAGCATCCTTGATGCGCTGCTGGTGATCGAGTTGCATAGCGCATCGTTTTTCTGCCGTCCTCGACAGAGTTCATTTAACTTTATTATTGTCCTTTTAATACTTTTTCCTTGTTCTTCCAATGTTTTGAGATCCATCCTGATTACAAATTTCTAAATGTCATTTGTTATTGACAAGGTGCCGATTTTCTCGTAATATAGCCCTGGAGAAACTGCAAATTTCTCGATGTGGTAGGGTTTTCCTTTTACCTGCTCGCAATGGCTCGGCTGCCACAGTAAGGGCAATTACCTGTTGACATATGTCTCAGGGTTATTTCATCCCTATTTCATCCCTAGATTATTTTGATGTATATAATTTTTATTCCTTGTGTGTTGAAATTTTATCGCTCTTAATTTCTTCGTTTTCGTTCGAGTTCATGCAAACTTCTTGCTGAGTTTTCGGGATTGTCCCACTTTTCTGCAGTTTTAGGTCCGATTACAATGTCCGATTCCTGGCTTCGTTGTCGTCGCTGCTAACAGCGATCAGTCTGACAAAGCACACGTTGTCAATCGCAGATTTCCGCTCGTGATGTACGTTGCAGGGATAAGGGAAAAAACGGGTTATTTTACCGCTCGGTCATTTAACCGAAATGGTAATTTATTGATTAAAATTATCGGAGAGCGCTCTTTGGCGTTTGACTAGTTCGTAGTACATGAGTTGCCGCGATGGCTTTGGAAAAAAACAAAAAATTTATCGATATACAAGTATAAGAGTGGAGATGCGTTTTTTTCTATTTTCCTTAAGAATATATTTAATTTTATTTCTACTGACTATTATCACGTGGTTTGCTTTGAGCAGTGGCCCGAGACCGTTATGACGTTTGGAGGGGTTTCCCGTTTATTTCTGTCTCGGTGTTTGTTTGCGTTGGGTGTTGGCGCGGGTGATATTAAGGCCTTAGGCCACCCTAGAGGCTGAAAAAAATAGGCTTCTTGGGGATTTTTTTTCAGAAAAACTACAAAATAAATCGAGATAACAGAAACGTGATTTTATTATCTATATCAGTGACTGCTTACAATAATTTTTTTGAAGCGATTCATTACAAAATGGCGGCTGTGCAGCGTTTTTGCGACGACGTCTTTTTTTTCGGGGTCCACGGCCGGACTAACAGCTCCTGTAATTTTTAAAATAATAATGAGCAAATGAATTTCCCGATTATATATAGTAATTGCTATAGAAGTACGTAGGATTTTTGCGATATATTGATTTTTGGCCAAATGGCGTCCTTCTAAAGGGAAAAGTGAAAAACTTGCCTGAAAAATTGTCAGATAATTGTTAATAACAAATGAACTACGCAATATAAAAAAAAAATCCTACGTACTTCCATAGACAATGTATATTTCAAGATATTTTCAAAATTTCAAGTTAATCGGTTGAAAATTGCTTGAGTTACGAGTCCGGCCAACTTGAAAAATACAGTATTGAGATAAACGCGTTTAAAGTTTTGAGTAGTAGAAAATCATGAATAATTTCACAATACCTTTAATCTGCGATGCCTGCACCATACAATTGGCCTTCCAGATTATCTTCCTGCTCTTGCATTTTTTTTCTGCTTGATCTTGAAGCGATTCTTGCCTCTTTCACCCGGTCGGACAGCGATCTTTCTGCAAGCTTTATGCGCTGTTTGTCGATCTCCAAGCACATTTCGTAGCTGTTCGGGCCGATTTCCAAGTTCATTGCTTCGATTATGTGCAAAATTGAAACAAACCCGTCATTGAACACACAAACTGCAATATCCGTGGCTACATCCAAGATTGTTTTACCACTCGAAATGGATTTCGGGGCCAATGCCCACACAGTGGAATTGAAGCTTTCATTATTGTTTTGTGTGTAACCACCGATGTACCGAGTTAGAAGATCTTCACTGGTCAGTTCTTCATAGATTAGTTTGATAGCTTCATAGACTTCAATTGCAAGCGCTGGCTTATGTTCGTACTCAGCCAAAGTATTTGTAGCTTTAGCGCGTTGCCATGAGTCCATCAATGGTCTTCTGCGAGATATTTTTGGTCTCTTTCTATTGCAAAACGACGTTTTTATTCCTTTCTTCGCACTGTACACTACTTTATCACTCATTGTAAAAACTCAATAATTATACAGGGAAAAAGAAATGGAAGTTCATAGAAATATCGAGGAAAACAAGTGTTCGTCGACTAGCGTCCTTCTCAAATGCTTGGCTGTTCCCAACTAACTAAAAGAGACGTTCGACAAGGATAGACTCGTCTAGACTAGTCAGGAAATAAATATTTTCAATAACATCTGCCGTATACCTGCTTCAGTCCCCTAACGTACCTTCCCCCTAGCGCTCACAAAAGAAGCTCGCTGCGGACCAGATGGCCTTGTACTAAAATTCGAAAACCGAGTACCTAAAGGTTTTTCCCGGCCATAATCTTCTGGGACATCATTTTTGAGGTCCTAAGGAACCATTTGGAATTTAAAAAAAAATTAATTTTTCGAAAATTCTAGGGTGGCCTAAGGCCTTAACTTATTTTGCAAAAATATGATATAAAAAAAAATGCTATCGAAATTTAAGTTGCGCCATTCAAAAGAGCACTCTTCAAAATAGTTGCCAAGGTACTTTAGGGATTTTTTCGCTGACATTTTCATGATAAATAATCACGTCGAAGAGAGGACTTCTGAAAAGTGTCTTTGTGACGTTAAAGGGTTAATATTTCCATTCATTAATCTAAAACAACTGCCTTTCGGGAAAATCGCGAGCGTAATCATGCCTAGTCGATTAATTTCGACGTGCCTGTTTTGCCTATCGTCAATTACGCTGAATTAATTAATATTTCGATTAATTAATCCAAAACCAATCCTTTTCGGAGAATCCCGAGCGCAATCATGCCTCGACGATTAATTTCGACGTCTATCTTGCCTATCGTCGATAACGCTTAATAAATAAATATTTCGATTAATTAATCCAAAACAAATGTCTTTCGGGAAAATCGCAAGCGTGATCATGCCAGGTCGATTAACTTCGACTTTTCTATTTTGCCTATCGTTGATTACGCTTAATTAATTGACATTTCGATTAATTACTCCCAGACGAATAATATTTGCAAAATCGTTCTTGGGTGTTAATTGATCAATTGCAATGTTTGTTGTTCAATATGTTCCGTTTTTGAAAAAAATTCTCATATTTCCTAAAAAATGAGCTCTTAAACCCTCTCAGACGATTTCCCATCGACCGAATCATTAATGGTTTTTACATGAGAGTTTTTTTGCAGCAACTTCACAGAGTACCGAACGACGTGCGGGTAAACTTATTTCGTTGAACAGGTGATCAAATAAATTTTTTAGTTTTTTTAGTAATTAACGGTCCAACAAACTTTTAATGAGCAGATTCGTGTCCTTCAAACGATTTCCCATCTATTGAGGTCACTTTTGATTCGAATAGATGAAAAATTAAAATTTTTCCAACCAACTTGACGCTGAATTTTTTTTCTTTTTTTAACAAAAAGTTTAATCCAACAAACGATTAGTACAGAAAATAATTGGAAAAGTAAAAGTTGACCGGCTAACTTGACGGAGAATGATAAGAATTTTTTTACCACCTCGTAATGTGTCGTTATTACGCACCAGCTTTCAAACGATAGACATCGATATGAGAGATAAATTAGGACAGCCAATACCACCGGTGTGCATCCGAGAGAAGCGTTCAATACATGATTGCGCGAATCGGGTTAAAATCTCAAAAGAAAAGCCGAAGAAAAAATTGATGCCCTTATACAGGACTCTGGATATAAAGCTGAGAACATTCGAAAACTGTTGCATTCCGTTGGTGGAGGTGTTACGCGTCGCAGCAACAGCAGCAGCAGCAGCAGCAGCAGTAGTGCGAGGAAACGATTAGTAACATCGAGAATGAGTTCCGGACGCGTGAAGAAGAAGAGGACCGAGAAAAATCAGCGAAGAAAGCGGGAGGAGGAGGCCGAAGAAAAAGAAGAAAAACCGCTGTAAAGGTGAGCTCTAAAAACATAAAGAAGCGGAAAAAGAAGTCAAGAACCGTATCTGATATTTTCGCCCAATCCTCTACCGCGAACAAAATGGCCTTTTTACACGCTCATTCGTGCGAATGCTTGTAATCCGAGCTCGAGCTATTTACACTACCGCCGACACTAATGACGATTGAAGGAACACAATGGGTATACTACAAGCCAATCTCGACGCTGACCGATGATTCACCTATCGAATTCGTCGTACCTGGACAGGGTGATTAATACATTGATCTTTCATTGCCAATCTAACAGCAAAAGTCGGTTCTGTCGGTAGTATGTGGACCACTATGGCGAAACCTCACTCCTATCCCCACTCCGGCTGAGCCGGTGGCGTGGGAGACCCGGAGAGTCGCCGTAGCGGTCCACACATTATTACGTTATTACAAAAAAAAAACTTTTTTTTTATGATTTCAATTTTTTCGACGATGGGCCTGAACTCGTTTCATCGAGCACAGCCACTATTAGTAAACTCCCAAAATTTCGTCCGTTTTCGCGTATTTCGCACCGATCTGGAGATATCGCGATTTATAGCCCTAGAAATAAGAAGGACGTATCTCTCACGTATAACTACGTGAGTTACACCCTTATCTGAATAAACATTTTTTCGACCAAGGTGGCAGCTTCGTCTCGACGAGTACGAACCCTCTGCGATACACCCTAAAATTTCTTCCGTTTTCCCGTATCTCGTACCGTTCTTCCGTATCTGCGCGCGTTGAGGTGTCATTCGCGGTGGAACGGTTGCAGCGCCCCCTCTCTTTCACGTAACGCAGCGAAATTCTAATGGGTGAGCGTGGTGCTCTACCTTTCACTTTTTGAATGTTTCGCGCATCGGTCCGGTGACATTCGAGCGCACACACTGCCCTCGTTCGGCACCTTACTGAAGTTCACTCGCCGCGTGCTGCCGAGCAATGTGCCTTAACGCTTTCGTAATTTCGCGCGTCGGTCCGGTAACCTTCGAACGGGCGCACTGCCCTCATTCAACAACTGCCGTAAGTACGCACTCCGCGGACTGCCGAGCAATGTGCCTTAGCACTTTTGATCGCTTCGCGCGTCGCGGAATGATTTATTGCGCAACTCGATTGTCGCTCTGGTTGCACGGTTTATGATCGAAATATAAATGGCGCCGTCTGCGCTCGTGAGGTGACGTGCACCTGTCACTTTTCGTGACGTCTCGTGGTCTCGAACGGTGAGATTCTTTTTAATATTTGTACAAAACTCATGTTGTCCCGTGTTGTGTGATGTGTGTTCGTTACGTGATGTCCGTCTCGTGTGGTGTGATGTGCTCTCGTACGTACTCCTTATTTCTCCTGTCTCTCTCTCTCTCTCTCTCTCTCTCTCTCTCGCTCGCTCGCTCGCTCTCTCTCTGGTGAGTACGCATAGCTGCTGTCTTTCTTGCTCTACTTTGCTAGGCTGTGTTTGCTGCTTGCTTGTGCCTTCGGGCCTTTTGTTACAGACTGGTGCATGCGCTCATATGCCATATACACCCTGGTGTAATTTTCTTGGCACTCCACCAGCGGAATTATTGAACAAATTGTCTTGAACAAATTGCTTGATCACCGAAGACATCATAACCTCACTTTTGGGCGGCTATACTTCTGGTGCTCTGTGGCCGCGGTCTTTGATGATCAATATCTGTGGTCGATAACGCTGACTGATCATCGTGTAATCATTCTGGATTACGTTGTCGGTACTACAGGATCTCTACTTGTCTCTTTCGTCGTACACTACGGAACTTATTATGTCGGCTTGCGAAATCTGCAACAGACCGCTGAGTAGGAACGTGAAGAAGAACATTGCTTGTGCTGGTGATTGTGCCAATACCTTTCACTTGGAGTGTGTGATTGCTCATTTAAGTTTCGATCCGGATGACAAACATGCGCCGCCTTTTAAGTGTGACCTTTGTGCGATGCAACGGTCTATTCTTACGCCTCGTACCCCTGATAGTTCGCCTATCCATCGGGGTTCTGAACCGGCGGCTGAATCTCTTAGTGAAATGGTATGCCTGCTGCACAATTTGTCAGCTTCTACGCTAGCACAAAATGCGACTGTCAACGCTAACCTCTGGGACATTCGAAACACTCTGTCTGGTGTCGTGCAGAACATCACTGATCTTCGTGGCGAGCTTGCTACCCTTGCTAAGTCGCAAAAAATAATAGTGGATAGAATTGATGTGTTAGAAACTAATCTTGCCACAACTAATTCTGATGTCGCCAAGATTGCTTCTGATGTGCAGCATTCTCAAAGTCGCATCAATGACTTGGCAGTGAAGGTAGATGGCAAGCTTACGTCTTTTACATCTATGCCGTGTGCAGATTTAGTAGTATCTGGCCTACCGTCGACTCTTGTCAGCAATCCGCGATCTGCAGTTGAGCGCATATTTCACAAGCTAGGGGCACAGAATCTTGTTGCTGATATACTAGATGCCTTCATATTACCGACTCACAAGCCACATACTCAGGCGACTACTTCGAATGCCAGTACGCGTATAATTGTGAAGCTCAAGTCTTCTCATGTGCGTGATCATATGATTAAAAAAAAGCGAGATTATAAAGTGCTGAAAGTGCGTGACGTGTTCGACTGTGATACTGCTGGTAATATCTACATTAACGAATATATTCCTTCTGAGCAATATCGTCTCCTCCGCAAGGTCAAGGAATTCGCGAAAGCGAATGACTTTGCATACGTCTGGATTAGAGCGGGAACAATCTGCATCCGTAGGGCTGATGGTACGCCTATCACTATCATAAGAACAAGTGAGGACTTACAAAGGCTGAATTGACTGCAGAAGTCGGTGCAGGTTCTGTCTGCCCCGAATTCAAAAACGCCTCCATCAAGACCTTCTGAACTTTGTGTAGCTCAATTTAATGTGAATTCCTTATTGGGTCATATCGATTTGGTGAGGGAACATGTATCATCTCATGCGTATCACGTTGTCTCCATCTCTGAAACGTGGTTACACTCTGGTATAGCTAGCGACCTAGTAGCGATTGCAGATTACTTCCCCATCCGCCATGATCGACACTTATGTCGGGGTGGTGGTATAGCTTGCTATATACATAACTCACTGCAGTGCAAGGTACTTGCAGTCTCTGATAACACTGTGCTTAATGCGCCGGAATTCTTAATTTTAGATTTGCGCTCTGTGGTGAGTGAACCGTTATTGTTCATCTCCATATATCGTCGTCCTAAAGGTCTTCTCTTTAAGCAGTTAAGTGATGTTATATCTCGACTATCTTTTGCTTATAGAAATATTCTTGTAGGGGGGGACTTGAACTGCGATCTCTTGAAAAATCATTTTGAGGCAACTTACCTTCGAAAATTTGCAATTAACCATTCGATGCATATTATCGACTCAGAGCCAACGTATCATACGGACGTGTCGAATTCGTGGCTTGATGTTATTCTTGTGGATGATATGGCGAAGATAGCATCCTTCTGCAAGAGTGATGTCCCTTTTGTCGGTGGCCATGATCTTCTTCAATTACGTTACATTTTTAATATACCGGCTCCTGCTGCTCGGAGCATTTTGCGTCGAAATATCAAGGCTTTTAATCCTGAAGTGTTTTCGGCTGCGCTTTTGGACTCCTCATTATATAGTGACCTACTTCAAACCACCTCCATTAGCTCCAGCGATCACTTTGTCGAATGCGTTGATGATTTGTCCTCAGTACTCACTGACGTCATGGACCTCATTGCACCGTTTAAAACTTTTACTCCGAAGCGGCATCATGCACCTTGGATAACCGATGCACTTCGGCAGCGCATTAAATTTAAATCTGTGCTATATAAAAATGCGAGGCGATCGTCATGTGCATTATCACTCGCCGTCTTTAGGGAACATCGCAACAGTCTAACGAATGATTTGCGAGCTGCAAAGGAGCAATATTTAATCCGACGGTTTGAAGGTTTTCGTGGTTCAAATGAGATCTGGCGTGAGCTTGCCGCTTTGGGTTTAATCAAGTCAAGGAAGGCTTCCCCGTTTAATTTCTTTACGCTTATTGAACTGAATAACTACTATTCTGGTTTTACTAATCAGGCGTTAAGCGTTGATCTCACTAACTTTGTACTTAACCTCTGTCCGTCAAAGTTTATTTTGCTGTCTCTGCAGTTTCGATTTATGCCAGTATCGGCTGTATATATTGAAACGCTAATCAAAACCTCAACTAGCTCTTCTCTGGTCGTTGGACCTGATGGTCTCTCGCTATTTGGGATTCATAATGCGTTGCCGACCATTGCTTCGATTTTAGCGCTATTTTTTAATGAGGGGTTCCGATTGTCACATGTTCCACTCCTTTGGAAGCGTGTCTATATTCGTCCGCTATTAAAGCTTAGTATTCCTGCTTCGCCCTCCGACACGCGTGCGATTGCGAACCTCAGCTCCATTGCAAAAGTCTACGAGAAGATTGTGTATGATCAGTTGTATGCGTTTGTAGAAAATCGAGGTCTCTTGTGTCCCTATCAATATGGCTTTCGGAAAGGATATAGTACTCAAACTGCGCTCCTCAAGATTAGTCAAGATACTCGGAAAGCAGTTGATGAGAGATGTGTGACTCTCCTTGTTTTATTCGATTTCACGAAGGCATTTGACACGGTTCCACACGACAAGCTTCTTCTTAAGCTTCGTGATATTGGACTATCTAGATCCGCTCTTCTTTGGTTTGCCTCTTATCTCAGTCACCGCTCACAAGCTGTCGTGGATGACAATGGTAATATCGCGGAATGGGCACTTATAAACTGTGGTGTACCTCAAGGATCTGTTTTCGGCCCACTCCTATTCTCGATATATGTAAATGATATTGGTCGAAAGTTACGCTAATGTAGTTATTTGGTTTATGCAGACGACACACAAATTTATTACAGCTTTCCGGTATCTGAATTGACGGATGGTATAGCCAAGGTTACGCATGATGCGAATATCATAGCCGACTTTGCGAATGAAAATGGTCTCAAGTTAAATACCGCGAAGTGTAAATCGCTTCTTCAGGGTAGTCGTGCTTACTTATCTAAGATCAATCTTGATTCCCTTCCGAAGATTATGATTGATGGTTGCTGTTTGCCGTACGTTGAGTATGTTAGTAACTTGGGAGTAGTTATGTCCTCGGATCTGTCTTGGACCAGGCATGTGGCGCGTATCTCTACCAAAATTAATAATGTAGTCCATAAATTAAAACACCATAGAAACTCGCTTCCGACACATCTGCGAATCACGCTAGTTTGCTCCCTGGCATTCTCGCATTTTGATTACTGCTGTTTAGTCTACAACGATCTTACTGATGAGCTGAATCACAAACTCCAAAAATTGCAGAATATGCTAGTGCGTTTTATTTTCGACTTGCGACGTGATGAGCACATTACTCCGTTCCGTAGAAAATTAGGTTTTTTAACCGTTCGATCACGTAGGCTCTACATGATGGGCACTATGATGTTTAATGTTGTTAAGGGATGTGCTCCACCATATCTCTTGGATCTCTTTCCCCGTGCTCGTGACCCATCAAGGCCTTTGCGTGGCCATACTCACAAGTGTTTTGATATTCCCTTACACCGTACTGCTACTCTGCATAACTCTTTTGCGATTAATGCGGCATATTACTGGGAATCTTTACCGAGTGATTTAAAAGCTATAGATGCGATTAGTTTATTTAAGACGCGCCTGAGGATGTATCTCTTTGATCGTGATTTGTAATTTTGCTCCAATAAGGTTATGCACCTCCTAACTATGCTTGCTTTGGCTATTATATTATATTCTATATTTATAGTTGAACCACTGATTTTTTCTTGTCTGGAGCATTGATAGTAAGTTCAAAGTGAGCATGTTACTTGCTGTTTCGAGAGTCTCACTTCATTTCATTTTATTTTACTTTATTGTCACTCTATTTTACCTAGTGTAGTTGCTTATGCACGTTCATTTGCGGCAGTTATTTAGTTTTAGTATTATATCTCGAGAGCATTTACTGTATTACAAGATATTATGTACTTGCCCTATAGTGTCACTTGGGCATAAATATATATATTCAATTCAATTCTCTCTCTCTCTCTCTCTCTCGAATCTGCACCTATTTTTCTTTCTCTCTCAGCTGCTTTTGACAGCTGTCAAAAACTGTGGTTTTCGTATACACCTCGTGTGATTCTTGTATGCGTTCGCACGTTTTCCTGATCCCTATGTTTTCCTTCCTTCTCAGGTAAGTACTCACTATAGCCTTCAGTAATCGTCGTGTTTCACAATACGCCGGGAACACTTGGAGTTACGATTGCCACGCGTATTAACTCACGAGGAGTTAATACTCGATGTGCCGTCGTGTCTCGAGTCGTTCAAAACTATACAAGGACTCAATTTCCTCGGGCTCTCGCCTTCGTACTCCCTGAGTATCGGATCGTTTTTACCAAACTCTATCTCTAATACGAATCACTGTCAGTTCGTTCGCGTACCGGGAGACCATCTTACAACCAGGGCCGAATCGTCCTCATCGGTACACTACTTCCGCGTGGGTGATGCCGTAATTCGAGATTGTGACACTTTCGTGCACTGGACTCAGAATATTGAGAGTTAGCATGTAATGCTCAGTTCAACCTCTCCAGACGAAGTCTACTTTTTCGTTCTCGGGCTCCCCTATTTATACCCAAAATATATTGTTCAACCCATCCCTTCCCAATATCAATTTGTTTATATTAATATTGTTAATTTTTGCCCTTCCCCGAATTTTTTGTTTCTGTGTGAGTCGGTGATTTGTTTTTCGTCAAGATTTGTGTCTGTGAATCGTGTCGGTAATTATTCAATGTTAATGTTTATAAATGTTTTATTTTTTCGTTGTTTTCATGTTCGGTCAGCTGTCCCTGTTGTGTCGGCGTATATGTGTGTGTTTTGTTTACATCTCGGTCGTTGACCTGCCATCATATGTTCTTCGTTCGATCTATAATAATTTTTGATTTGTGTTTTCAGGTGGTCGACGCTTCTCCGGCTCGGTGACCGATAGAAGCGGTTGGGAAGAAGGGGGGGGGGGGGGGGGGGAGGCGCATGAAACGCTTGACGTTTCAAACGATCAGCTCGAAGAAACTTTCCGCGATCTGAAGTTTCTTGCAATTTGAAAACAACGAGTTTATATCATCAGTAGAAGAAGAAGAAGAATTTGCACAGTCAAACCTTTGAAGTAATTATTCGTTACAATACGATTTGAATACGAGGTGTTCCATGCCAAATGCACCTTTTTAATGCTCTGATTTATTCATAGATGCAGTTCTATGTGAAGGGAAGCAAGATTATTTTTAAGCGTGAAAGATCGGACCTGGTCCTGGTCAGTAAAAACATTTCAAGTGTGTGTGTGTGTGTGTGTGTGTGTGTGCGCGCGCGCGCGCGCGCGTGTGTGTATGCGTGTGCTTTTTTCTAATTTTTGCATTGTTACAGAGGGCTCTTTGTCCCTTCGTTGAAGTAGCTAAAGCCGTTAGAACACGAAGAAGAGAAAACTGCGAAAATCTCGCAAGATTATGGAGTGATACTAATTATATGGAGGAGTGTTGGGTATGGGATCCCGTGGCTGCTCCCGCGGACATTTTGGGGCTCTGCCGTCTCTATCATATGGAGCCTTTCCCGCGACATCCCCCCGACGAAATCTGGACAGAGAAACTTCGCAAATTACAATTTTAATGAATGATTGTAATTGAATATGAATAAATGCTTCAATACACCGTTAATATACCGTGCTCTGCTCGTTATTTTTTTTCTCCGATATTATACAGCCTGTCCCATAATGGTCAACCGACCTCTGAGGGGTGGGTAGATGGGGTGATTTAGACCGAAAGGTCCTCTTCCATTTTTTCCTCCGGCGCCCCGCTGATTAGATATTAATTAATTAAGTTCAGCCAATAGGACACGTCGAATAAGAGGGCTACACGGCAAGTAGTGATGTGCGTGCAAGAGTGGCAGCCTCGGAAGCGTGTGTGTAAAGCGCGAAGGAGGTCGATAGTGTACGTGCGTTAGTGTGAGAGGGTGTGGAACGTGGAACGTTCCCGAAAACATGAATAGAACGAGGTAGTGTTAGTGAGGGCGCACAATGTAAGGAGAAACGATAAAAACTGATTGCGTTTGCAATCAGTTTTCGAATTAATTGTTAAATGCAACGAAAAAAAAATGTTGATGATTTTGAATGGCGACTGGACGGAAATACAATTTTTGATTCAATTTTTGCAATTACAATTTACGAAGCTTCAAAAATCATTCATTGCTGTTTTTGAAAAAAACATTTTTGGAAAAAATCTTTATTGCAATTTAGAGAGGAATGTTAATTCTTCAATTTGCATGAAAATCAAATGCTATTTCCGATTTAATATTTGCGCAATACAGTGAAATTGAATTTTTCGAATTGCTCATTGCAATTAGAACAAAAATATTGCGATTACATTCAATAAAAATATCAATATTTTAAATCGTTTAGATTTGAAGAAAAAAAGCATTATTAACACTGTTTAATAACAGTGGAATGAAGTTAGAAAGAAAGTTGATGATTCGAGCGTCGCGCGAGTATTGCATGCGGACACTACTCGGATGGGTGGTCGCTTGATTTCAGGAGGGAGGGGGGGGATAAACAAAAAAATTCAATATTTCAAACCGTTTATATTTATTTATGATAAAAGCACTATTAACACTGTTTAATAACAGAGGCATGGCGTTAAAAAAAAGTTGATTATGACTCGGGCGTCGCGCGAGTTTGTCGTGTTGCATGCGGACACTACTCGGACGGGGATAAATAAAAAAAGTCAATATTTCAAATCATTTATATTTATTTATAAAAAAAACACTATTTGCTGTGATGGTCCAATACGGAATGAATAAATGAATGATAATCGGAAATGAGAGTAAGAGTTCAGCGTTTATTAATTGGTCTTTACGGTTGAACGGGTGGAGATGAACTAAGGATTAGGACTAGCGCTAATGACGTGGAGGAAGTGTGAAGTGGAGGGGATGGTCAAGTTGCATAGTTCTGGACCGTGGCAGTGAAGCCAGATCGCGCGTAGAACTTACCCTCTCTCTAGTCCCCTACGCACCCGTCACACAATGAGAGAAGCGCGTGTCCGTGAGCAAGCGACGCTCGGACTCCGTCGGAAAGAGCCGAGCGCGGTCGAGAAACTTCGAGCGCGCCTTCGGCAGCTACACTCATACATGGGGACGCTGAGCACGTTCATGTGGCGCGCAGGAGATTAGAGAGAGGGTAACCTCTACGCGCGATCTGGCTGCTGGCTTCTGGCTGCGCTGGCTTAGCACGGCTCGCGCGTGACGTCACACGACGGCCCGCGTGTCGTGCGAGCTCTTCTAATAAATTGCTCTCGCTTCACTCACACCCGTCCTAATGCCAAATGCATTATAATCCCTATGAATAAACGGAAATATATTTATATAACTAATATTACATTAATTCTTATACTTTTATCGAGGGATAAAGCAACAAAACAGCAAACGAATACAAGCCAATCATCTATCCGGCCGCGAATCACAAGTACGAAAATATGCACCTATTCCTCAAGCGATTGGATGGTCCAGTCGGTAGCGTGCCTGACTTCGGTCCGGAGGGGCGCGGGATCGATCCCCGCTCTGAGAATTTTTTTAAATTATTTTTTTTTTTTGCGAATTGTTCATTCGTGATACACGCTTATTGAAAGAACAACAACTTTGTAATCGTATGATAATACATCTAAAATTTAGATGTATTATTATATTATACTTCGCTTACGATTGATAAGATAATAATACATCTAAAATTTAGATGTATTATCTCTTTAATTTTATTATCTAAAAATTTCTAAAATTTAGATGTATTATTATATTATTCTTCATCATATTTCCATACTTTCTCTATTTATACAAACTTTTATCCAGCGATAAAACATTATCCCCGAAAACAAGCCAATCATAATCCATCCGGCCGCGACTCACAAGTACCAGAAGGTGCACCGATTCTACAAGCAATGGGATGGTCCCGTGGTAGCATGTCGGACTCCGGACGGCAGGGGCGTGGGATCGGTTCCCGCGCTCAGTACTTTTTTTTTTTGTTATGAGGCGAGTTCATTCGTGAAACACGGTGAAATAAATTAAAAAATAATATATAAATCACATTGGTCAAGTGGCGAAGTAGGCAAATCACCGAAAAATCAAAGCGTCACTGCTGAATGTCGAAGTATTTTAACCTTTTCCGATGATTAAATTCGGTGGTTTCGTACAAAAAGAAGTGAAATCCACATTTAAAACTTTAAAAAGTAAAAAATGTACACCGAGTAATAAAAATAGAAGTTTTCGTTGAAAAGTATTTTTTTCAAATAATGTGAAAAAAAAATCAACATTTTCAAAAAAAAAAATCAATCTTGACGTGGATGCACCTCTTTTTCTTAACCATGCATGCCAAGTTTGTTTTTTTTTGAAAATGTTATTTTTATTTTTCACACTATTTGAAAAAAATACTTTTCAACGAAAACTTCTATTTTTATTACTCGGTGTACATTTTTACTTTTTAAATTTTTAAATGTGGATTTCACTTCTTTTTGTTCGAAACCACCGAATTTAATCATCGGAAAAGGTTAAAATATTTCGACATTCAGCAGTGACGCTTTGATTTTTCGATGATTTGCCTACTTCGCCACTTGACCAATGTGATATATATATTATTTTTAAATTTATTTCACCGTGTTTCACGAATGAACTCGCCTCATAACAAAAAAAAAAGTACTGAGCGCGGGAACCGATCCCACGCCCCTGCCGTCCGGAGTCCGACATGCTACCACGGGACCATCCCATTGCTTGTAGAATTGGTGCACCTTCTGGTACTTGTGAGTCGCGGCCGGATGGATTATGATTGGCTTGTTTTCGGGGATAATGTTTTATCGCTGGATAAAAGTTTGTATAAATAGAGAAAGTATGGAAATATGATGAAGAATAATATAATAATACATCTAAATTTTAGAAATTTTTAGATAATAAAATTAAAGAGATAATACATCTAAATTTTAGATGTATTATTATCGTATCAATCGTAAGCGAAGTATAATATAATAATACATCTAAATTTTAGATGTATTATCATACGATTACAAAGTTGTTGTTCTTTCAATAAGCGTGTATCACGAATGAACAATTCGCAAAAAAAAAAAATAATTTAAAAAAATACTCAGAGCGGGGATCGATCCCGCGCCCCTCCGGACCGAAGTCAGGCACGCTACCGACTGGACCATCTAATCGCTTGAGGAATAGGTGCATATTTTCGTACTTGTGATTCGCGGCCGGATAGATGATTGGCTTGTATTCGTTTGCTGTTTTGTTGCTTTATCCCTCGATAAAAGTATAAGAATTAATGTAATATTAGTTATATAAATATATTTCCGTTTATTCATAGGGATTATAATGCATTTGGCATTAGGACGGGTGTGAGTGAAGCGAGAGCAATTTATTAGAAGAGCTCGCACGACACGCGGGCCGTCGTGTGACGTCACGCGCGAGCCGTGCTAAGCCAGCGCAGCCAGAAGCCAGCAGCCAGATCGCGCGTAGAGGTTACCCTCTCTCTAATCTCCTGCGCGCCACATGAACGTGCTCAGCGTCCCCATGTATGAGTGTAGCTGCCGAAGGCGCGCTCGAAGTTTCTCGACCGCGCTCGGCTCTTTCCGACGGAGTCCGAGCGTCACTTGCTCACGGACACGCGCTTCTCTCATTGTGTGACGGGTGCGTAGGGGACTAGAGAGAGGGTAAGTTCTACGCGCGATCTGGCTTCACTGGACCGTGGGACCGTGGCCCAGGGATGCTGTGTGGCGAAATTGGAGGTGCTAATGTGTATGGGAACGAAGTGATAACAGGGTTGCTGTAGGTGTAAGGTGTTGTGTGGGAAATAAATGGTTATAGGATAGGGCCGTTACACTCCCCCTCTTTGAGGGCGATGGTCTCCATCGTTTACAATATTTGAACAAGAAATTTTCGGTATTGACGCTATATAATACAAATATTTTTACATTGATTTCTATTATTTGAATGACTCGATATAATCTAGTGAATTGTATCTTGTGTGTTTTTGTTCTTCTTCCTGCTGTTGATCGAGATGTGGACCTTGGTGTGTGTATTCGGTCAGGGTACTGGGGCTGGAAAATGTTTATCCTATTGGTGTCTCCATGCTATTTGTCGATGTCTTGTCGTCTGGATGTTTCCGTTGGTTTTAATTGGACAGCTGATGATTCTAAAACTAACTATCATTAATTACTTATTGTGTTAATGGGATGAGGTCTGTTAATCGTGATGGGTTTGGTTGTGAATAGCAGTGAAAGTGAAGCGTTGGTTGTCTCATTTGTTTTGTTTTTCCGTGTTCCGAATTGTCTATGAGTCGTCTGGATTATTGCTTATTGTTTTCCTTTCTCATTTTTCCCTGTTTGTCGTTGAGTTCGCCAGTTTGGAATTGTTATAGTCTGTCGTTGTTTTTCTTTTATTTGTTATTGTTGTTCCTTTTTATTCCATTATTTTATTATTGTTCCTTAAATTGTCTCTGTAACAGTCTGAGTTCTGATTAGTTCCGTGTTAGTGGAGTGTGAACGTTATTGTGATGTGGTTGGATGTGGCTGTGTGTGTCTGGTTGATTGATATGTTGTTTGATGTGATTGATTTTATTTTAATGTGCCAGAAAAATAAATGTCGTAGAGAAATATAATAATATAATAAAATGTTATATGATAATGTGACGTCGGTCTGACGAGTCCACAATGAAATGTGACGTCAAGACGCACTCAAGGTTAAGAAACCTTTTAAAAATGGCCGTTCCCTTTTTGCCCTAGCCTTTCGGCCAATAGACTGGATGGAGATCTTTAATTGAGGAGTGCAAATAAATGCGGAAACGTCCTGTTGGATTTTATCTGACTCGAAGAGTCTATATTTTAGAAAACAAATTAAAGATTGTGACGTCCGTCGAAACTCCGTATTTTTTTTTTTTTCTCTCTTCGAGAAATTCTTTAGATATCGATACAAGAGCACACAAAACGTCTAGACTCTTATAAACATTTTCTATATGTAAACTTCTCACCAGAGATGGCAGTAGCGCGCTACTTTTGTATCGAAAAATACAAAAGATACTCGATACAAATGTATCGAGTATCGAGAAAATTTTCGCTACTTCGCTACAAAAGTATCGAGCCATTTCTGAGCTCGATACTTTTGTATCGAGTATCGAGAAAATTTCCGCTACTCGATACAAATGTATCGAGTATCGAGAAAATTTTCGCTACTTTGCTATGAAAGTATCGAGCTCAGAAATGGCTCGATACTTTTGTAGCGAAGTAGCGAAAATTTTCTCGATACTCGATACATTTGTATCGAGTAGCGGAAATTTTCTCGATACTCGATACATTTGTATCGAGTAGCGAAATTTTTCTCGATACTCGATACTTTTGTATCGAGTAGCGAAATTTTCCTCGATACGCGATACTTTTGTATCGAGTAGCGAAATTTTTCTCGATACGCGATACTTTTGTATCGAGTAGCGAAATTTTTTTCGATACTCGATACTTTTGTATCGAGTAGCGAAATTTTTCTCGATACTCGATACTTTCGTATCGAGTAGCGAAATTTTTCTCGATACTCGATACTTTTGTATCGAGTAGCGAAATTTTCCTCGATACGCGATACTTTTGTATCGAAATTTAAATTTTTCTCGATACTCGATACTTTTGTGTCGAGTAGCGAAATTTCTCTCGATACTCGAGACTTTTGTATCGAAATTTAAATTTTTCTGAATGATCGACCTTTTCGCATCCAGCACCAAAAATTTGTTCCATGCTTTTCTCGATAATTCATCGCGAGAAGAGCTAATTTTTCAATGTTCGAAACTTTTCGAGAAAATGGAAAGTTTTTCAGTCGAGCTTGTTAGTATTGTCCGAAGTAGCTCAAACCATAAAAAATAAAAAAATTTTAAATTAAAGAGTTGGAGATTCGAAAGAAATATAAGTTCGAAAGAAAAAATAGGAACAGAAGAAGAATAATGAAGGGAGATAATGGAAGAAATGTAAAAATTCGAAAGAACAGAATGGAATGCGAGAAAATAAGATGCCTAGAAGACAATAGATAAAGAAGGATCGAAAAGAGAGCGATCGAAAGAACGAGCACGAAAGAGGATCTGTTTGGCCGTTCTTTACAAATATAAAAAGTTTGTGTTCAGATGATTTTAAGAAATGACTCAATACACAATATTATCATTCGTTAAAAGCTTGCATTTATTGAAATCATATAATTTTTATAAAAACTAGAATGAACAAAAACGTAAAAAAAATACAACAGTCTTTTCGAAGATCACATATTATGTATACATTTATTGGCGCAAACACAAAACGTTTTCGAACGTGCATATCATGGTTATATGTAATATTAATATTTTCAACGAAATGTTTGAAATACATTTTGACATGGTATAAAAAAAAGTTTGACAAAGGTAAAAAATTCAAGTGGAAACAATAATTTCATAATATGCAAACGATCTTGTAATAGCGATAACTACGTAGTAAATAATCTTCGCGTACGGCTAAAGCGCTGCAGTTGGCGATAATTCAGCCAGATATAAAAGTTACGGTAGGTGGCGATGATTCAGCCATAGCAATTAATTGAAAGTGGCGAGAACTCAGCCATAAGATAGAATCATTGAAGGTGGCGATAATTCAGCCATAGCTATAACTAAAAGCAATTTGTAATAAAATGTCGATAATGAACAAGTGGTGGCGTGGCGTTCAGTCATTTGAACTGATTGGTAAATGTAGCTAATACGCTAGTCATAAAGTTTTTGATCAATACAGCAATGACTGGAAATTTTTAGATTTCACGTATTTGAAGCTTTTACAGCGTTTGCTTTCATGAGCACCCTTTGTTCGAAGTGCTTATCGGATAAACGATTCCACTTCGGTAAATTCATCATTGTCGCAAAACTAAATAATCGTTCAACGGGAGCAGATGATGGTAAAGGAGTGTTGAATTTAATAAATAATTTCCGCATGATAGGGTACTCATTCAGCATAACCAATTCTCTGCTTTGACTTGCCATATACTTTGCGATTTCAACGCTCACGGGTCCAGACCCATTGGAAGAATTCGATACCTGCTCCTCGCCAAAGTAAAAAAAATCGTCTCTTTCCGTTTCCGTCACATTATCTTCAGAAATTGTTTTGTTCCCTTTCGTACACTCCTCTATGGCTGCTTTGAGTACAAAGTTTTCCACTTTTCGACGAGTCGATTCGGAAAACGAAGTGAGCCATCTCGATTTGAAGCGTGGATGGCTAACAGCTGCGATAGCTGCATCCGCTACTTCATCTTGCATAGTAAAAAACGATTCAAATCGATCATTTAGCGATTCAATTATACCAGTTACCAGTGGTGCAAACCGTTTACTAGCGTCTGAATTCGGCTGATGCAGCGAATTTAATTTTCTTTTCAAGGATGTTAGAGATGGAAGGAGGTATCCGTAGTAGCAGAAACTTTCACCTTGCAGGATGTCAATTGTTTGTGCTAATGGTCTTACAACTCCTAGATACTCTTCCAGATATCTGAAATCACAGTCATTCATTATATTTGAAATACCGATTTCAGAGCTTACCTGCATAATCTTTTCTTTAAATGTCACGATTCGTTCAAGAGAATCGAACAAAGAATTCCATCGCGTAACAACAGGACGTGGTAAGGCAGCTCCTACATGTTCCTGAACAATTTCATTCAACTTTGGAGAACGCAAGGCCTTCCAAATTGCCGTGCATTTTTCCAAAACTCGAAAATGTGTATCAGCAAGATAACGTGAAGATTTTATAATTTTCATTACATCGACGGATGCAATCAAGTTCAAAGTATGACTTGCACATCGGAGATGTTTTGGCAAGATGCCAGCGAGAAAGTCGACTTCATCGCAAATGAATGCATCCTCTTCTACAGGAATATCGACGTTATCGGGACCCGTTTCAACTGCATATGATGTAGTAGCTTCAGGTTCATCTCCCTCGGGCAGATTTAAGTCTGAAATTTTTCAAAATATTTAAAATACGACGACGAGTACATACCAATTTCGAACGAGGATTGAGTACGCGATACATACCGACTAAAAAATGTTCCGCATTGACCCCGAATTCTCGAAAAGCTTTGACGAAATTCGCACCATTGTCAGTGACAGTTGCGACGATTTTTTCAGCATCTAAGCCGAAAGAAGCGTTGATTTCGACTAGCATATCCATGATGCGTTCTGCTGAATGCGTTCCTGCAAATCTTCGGCACGCGATGGCAACCGACTTCCGCATCAGTGTTGGCGAATCAATCTGTAATTTTCGTATCAGATTTACACATGTTAGCTACATCTCCATACGAAATATTTATTTGCACTGGAACAGATTAAATTTAACCATTCCTGTTCGATTTTGACCCCTACCCAATGTGCTGTGACACCGATAAATCTACGACTCCTTGAAGTCCATATATCTGCGGTAGTGCAGACATAATCTGCATCTTTGTGCAGTCTCTCCCGAACGTTATTCATTTCTTGTTCGTAAAGACTTTCAATTCGTCTGCAGACCGTATTTCTCGATATGTGCTTCAAGGTGCACGTCCGGTTCTTTATTTTCAAATCTACATTAACAAAGGACAAGCTTTGAACTAATTACAAGGAATAATGTTATCTTAAAATTATTTAAAAAAGGAAAAGAATCGAAGTTCCATCACGAAACTTGTCGGAAATTTGTGAAATAAGTGATACTTTAATAAATAAATAATACAAAGCAATAACGGAAAATCAGTTTTGTAAAAAATATGCATCAAACAACTCAACGTCTTTTTCTAGACTGAGTTTTTTCAAATGTACTTACTGATATTATAAGGTTCATATACAACGCACATGTATAAAGGCACATATATAAGGTCTCCGCCACCAAAGTTTTTTTCCTTTAAGATTATAATCGTTTTTTTAAATATGTTTGAAAACACGAAACATAAAAACACTCTCTTTATGTATGAATGTTACTTTTTTTCATAAAATTTTTCAAATATTGCTTTTAATGTGTTGTACAATGTCTGATTAAATATACGAATGGTTAAAAGTAGCAAATTAAAATAATTAGAAGTTGTAAAAATGATGAATAGATATTTCGAACGATATTTCTTACGCTAAAATATTTTTTTATTTCCATTGTCATTTTCACATTTCATGCAAATCATTTCCATTTTTGTAAAATGTTACAACAAAAATAACAAATATTTAAAAATGAAAAATCTCGATCCATCATTTGTACCATTTCAATTATTTTAATGTGCATTATTCAACGGTTCATATGTCAAATGAGCCATCGTACAACACATTAAAAGTAATAACTAAATATTCAAATGAAAAAAAGCAGAGTCCGGAAAAATAGTAAGAATCGTAAATAGTAAATAGTTTACCGACGACGCGAATTAAAATATGCGATATAGACGATAGTACTTTTGAAAGTTGATAAATGCAGCTGAGCGGTATACTCGTGTTTAAAAAAAGGATTCTAATCATTAAATAAAAAAGTAAAAGTGCCTTCAACATTTGTGAGCTTTTAATATTAATAAGTACATTTGAAAAACGACTTAAGAAGAAAACATTGAATTTTATACATTTATATGGAGTTGTGAGAATTTGAGACGAAACTATCAAATTCTTCGAAAATTCATATCTCATTGACTGTTTAACAAAATAGATGGATAAAAAACTTTATAATTTAATTAATTAATTATAAATTTAATTTTTTTGAAGCATAAAAACTGAATACATTTTTCAGTTTAAATATATTTCAATAATGTTGAAATGATCTATCACTATCAATACATCGAAATGAAAGAACGCATTGAATGATTGAATTGATAATATACTGACAATGGACTTACCATCGAAGATTTTTCGGAAACTGGGCATTTCAACCGTACATAACGGTGCTATACTTTGGATAACGTAATTTGTCACGTTAGTTTCAAATTTGCGTTGAGAAAATTGGCAAGTTACTCCCTTTTCACGTTCTCGAATTGTTGGCCCTTGTAGTTTTTTACTCCTTCTATAATCGAGGAAGGCCTGGTACTCATCTTCATGTATGCGCTGGGGATGCAGTAACATTGGATGACAATTTGCTTAATAAAGATGTGCTGTTATTTATTAATGTATTGTACCACATACTTTTATGTGAGTAGCGAAATTCGATGGAGATCTGAATGCGCCTTTAATCACTCGATTACTGGGACACAATTGGCATACACCAAAAAGATTGCCATGGAGTGATGACCTCTCCGTATCAATCGTAAAATATTTCCCATCTGAAAAAGCGTGCTTTTCGCACTCTCTGATGAGAAGATCGAGTTCGTCTTGCTCTTCAATTACAGAAATTTCCAACTCCTCAACGACTTCGTCATCGTTTATCGCATCGGCCTGCGTCGTCTCTGTTACGTTCGGATCTGCTTAATTAAGTGAATCCAATGTTTTGTGTTGTATAGAAAAAAAATTACATCCGATTGTAGTCCAATATTTCATCATTATAATATTGCAATTGCGATATGTAAAAATATCTCACTTGGATCCATATTGGTGATCAATTGTGTTATAATACCAAATCTCTATTTCTTCGGGTTTTTCCGGTTCGTGTAACGAAAATGTTCTTCCGGCTATAGAGCTATCAATATATATATTCGGGTTAATCCATATCAATTTGTCTATTTTTTAAAATTACATTTTTTTATTCAGATAATTTTTACCATGTTTTACTCCGTATTGGAATGAGATTTCCGTCAAATTTTTAGCTCTTAATGTTTAGGAGATCATCACTTGTAAATTATCAAAAATTTCGAAACAGTACACGGAAAAAAGTGCTCTGTAAAACTTACAGGAAAAAGTCTGTAAAATTTACAGTCCATTTTCTGTAAAATTTAAACTAAAATATGTCGTTTTTACAAATGGCATTGTGTAGAAAATACATATTATATCCGTACATTTTACATAATTTTATAAAATATTTTCGGATAAATTGTGTGAAATCTGTAAAAATGTTCTATCATTATTGTTGCATAACTGTTGCAAGTAAAAACAAATTATTAATGAAAAATATAAATAATTATCTGCTAGTAGTCAATTTTTCAATTTTATAATCATAATGAGTCATGATGGTCCCACTTTCGGAAAAACATATGGTATTTATCTCATAAATGAAAAATTATTTTTAGCTATGTTCTCCCTTCGAATTATCTGCTTTGATACACATTATTACGCTTATAATGTAAAATGAGTAATAAATTAGATTTAATTTCATGGATCGATCAAATATCTAAAATGGTACTGTGTTTATTAATTGAAAAAATTAATCAATGGTATACTACGACCAGACATATTTTATCATTTATAATAAGCTTATACATTTTGGTCAGTACTTTGTTGATATTTGTAATGCTTACTGTCTAGTAATGTAAATGAAAGTTGTGATTTTTTCATTCTGTTTAGGGTTTAAATACATACATTTATATTTCCACAAATATTTTGCTATCAATTATCGTGAGAACCTATTTCACTTTTCGCCATTACTTACGGATTTCATTTTTACATTAAATTTTCAGTAATCGTGACAGAAGTTTATCTGTAATAATTGCAGACTCGATATGTAAAATTTACAGATTAAGGTTTACAGATTTCAACATATAAAAGTAACATGTACGGATTAGTAAATTTAACATAAAATGATTTACAGATAAGATTCTGCAAATTTTCCAGACTTCTGTAAATTTCACTGAGTTGTTATTTCCATGTAGTGATTCATAATTTCTGATTATTTTCATACAATCGTACTGCGCTGGCAGAATTTTTTTTCATTTTGAAATGTAGTTAGAAAAAAGTAATAAAACAAAAATAATACCTTCACATTTTATTTTGAATATTTAACCCTTTCACTTCGACGAGACAAGTTTTCATTTTTTTCTTATTTTTATGGCCTTCAGCTACATTTCAATTGGAAAAAAATAAACTCTGACACAATTAGATTTTAACAAATTTTCCAGAAGTTAAACATTTTTTCAAATTCACCAAACCACTGTTTTTTTAGAAAAAAAAATCCCGAATTCTCAACTTTCAAAGATAAAGGGCAAAAAATGTACAAGCGAATTCATTTTATTACATACAGGAAAATGAAAAAAATGAGCAAAATATAAAATGTTACAATTAGAACTGGATTATTCGATATGGCTCATTTGCAAAACATCGGTTCGACAAATTGTATTACAATGCTACATTACAATTTACCATTGCCAATGTAATGCATAATTATCTAACAAATTTATCATTCAAGTAGGTATGTTCCGAATAATGCAAGTTCCATTTACACATGTTTTATGTATTTTATGCCATTTGTGATTATTTTCGCTATTACATCTTTAAAAATTTTTGTAAAACTTACCTTCGCCAAAATTCCTTTATTTTCTTCATCTACTTATCACGCTTGAAATCTACTGTTCCTTGCTCGAATATCGTGTGAATACAGAAAGACGGAGATAGTCACGAACTCACGAAATTTAACTTTTCAGTACATTCGCAAATATTAAGAAAACTCGAATAAGTATGTCACTGATAAACATTTATCACTGATAAATTTGAACGTTTAAAATGTCTGCCGTTTTCGAATTTTACGAGTATTCGTGACACTCCGATCGCTAAAATTGCCTAATCTTATTTGTTCGTGGTCACTCTCGTAGTATTCATTCAATATATACGTAGCCAGCGAGACGATCAACAATCACGTGACGAATATTTTTTTGTCAATATTTTGCTTCCGCGCTCGTAGTCGACAATTCGAAGGTACACTCAAAGAAGAAAATTTAGAATTTTACACGAGGATATAAAAGTTATTTGCCAACTTGACTATTTTTAAATATTCTATTTAAAATTCTGTTTTGCATTCGCACCAGTTATTATATTCAATAAGAGGAGTTCCTCCTCTACATTTTAGATTTTAAATTTTGAAAGATTTTGAAATTTTTTCTACGAGCCGGTACGTGATTATTCGTTTTTCAGAAATTCGTGTTTATTTAAATTTAAAAGCATGTATACATAGAAAAAAAGTGAACGATTTGTAGCGGGCAGTGGAAAAGTGTCGAAAATATAAACAAACGGTCACGTGTTTTCGAACGGTTAGAGTAGGCAAACTTTGTGCCTTGTGTCAGTCAGTTCGCGACGTTTACTGAGGAACAAGGCGAAACGAAGCAAGTAAGTGAGTATTTGGCAGAGTTCTTTTTTTGAAGATAGAAAATTTGAAAGAAAAGTGATACAGTGTGTTTGAGTGGCAGAATGAATGAGAATGAAAATAATGAATGAGAACTATCGAAAAAAATGAGAAAAAGAAAGAAAAAGAGAAAAGAGAAAGGAATGAGCGAGAACGATAAAAATTTGGTGGTATGTTAATTTTCTTTTATTGTTTAGTACATTGTACATTTCAGTATAAGACTATTAAATGTCTTTTTTAATTTTATACAAACCATTTTATAAGGATTGTATATGGAATGATCTTGGACGATTGTAGAACTTTCTTTTCCTGTATGTTATCGCACTTTATTGTAAAACTGCATATCGATTATTATTCATAATTGAAAACGTTAATTAACATAAACATTGCATAAATAATTGTAAATACAATATTCAATACATATATATATATATATGTTTGTCAGGAGGCGGTTATGAGGACTTTTTCGAAGGTATAGTTTTTGATGTTGAAAACAATAGCTTAAATGTTGAATAGCGAAATTCCATAGCCAAACTTCGTAAAAAATAATTATTAACTCGTACAAGACCAAAATAGCGTTTAGCGGCGGTTGTCGAGACAATTTAACTATCGGTTGTTTTGAAGACGGAGCCGTTCTAACAACAACCAACATATAATATGTCCTGACAACTGCCGTTAATTTATATAAAATACATGTAGTTGGCAGGCCAAAAGTGTCCTCTTCACATCCAATGTTTGAAAATGAATTTGTCTTGCTAACAACCAATCGTCTAGAATAAAAATGTCCTGACAACAACCGCTACTTGATATAAAATACATGTAGTCTGCAGG
This sequence comes from Heteropelma amictum, assembly GCA_959613375.1. Lineage (NCBI taxonomy): Eukaryota > Metazoa > Arthropoda > Insecta > Hymenoptera > Ichneumonidae > Heteropelma > Heteropelma amictum. The sequence continues at coordinate 6,186,457 of OY390727.1, forward strand.
CCATAAGTGTCCTCTTCACAACCATTCTGTAAAATACATTTGTCCTGACAACGATCAATTGTCTAAAATAAAACTGTCCGGATAACTACTAATAATGGCATAGTCCTCAAAAGTACCTTTACACTGATTCTACATTGATCAGACTCGCATTAAATAAGATTAGATTCACATTGATTAAAACTTTTCCATAACTTTTTGAACGTTAAGAATTTTTGTTTATTTCCGAAGGTTCATAAAAAACATAGCAAATTCTTGAGATACAAAAATCACATCATAATACGAATAAAATCATAAAAAACATAGCAAATTCTTGAGATACAAAAATCACATCATAATACGAATAAAATCATTGAAAATGAATATAAAATGAACACACATAAAATGAACATACATGAATATAAAATGAAATGATAAAATTTTTAGATTTCAATTATACATTTTTTTAAGATTTATTCTTTTTTTTAATGTTATTGGAAATCCAAGTCTTAATAACACATGGATTTCGCGCCTTCAGGGCTGGGTACTTAGCGCACTTCATTTGAATTTCTTTCAACGACGGATAATGTCCACTCTGTATATATTTTCCGAACAGCTCCAGAGCGATCTCTTTTTCTTCAGAGCTCCATCGTTTTTTTGTTTTAGTGGGACCATAAGGTGAAGCTGAAAAACAATTACTCGTAACTTTATATTTATCTGTAGAAGGATCAAATTAGGAAATTAGATATGTTCAAATTTGTTAATTTATAAAAATCACGTGGCATATAGATTGAATAAACGTACTCGAGCGTTTTCTTTTCTCCTTGGCGGATGAGGCAGATGAGCTCCCAGAAATTTCGAATCGATTCTTTTTAAGTTTTTGTTTTTTTTGCATTGGCGAGGGTTTGTCCGATTGTCCTGTTCCTTCACTACGCTTTGGCGCATTATCTGGAGGGAAAGTACGCAAATTAAAATGTACCAAACTTAAATAACCGTATAGAATGACATGCATAGATTTTTCGACTAATTTTCAGTAGCGCTCACTATCTGATTCCAGCTCGCCCTCGATTTCGGACCCACTTTCCCCATCGGCTGAACCATCCTCGGAACCTTCCTGTGCTCGCTCGAGAACGCTCGATATGCCGACGATTTCGCGACGGATTATGGGCTGTTCATAAATGTCTCGATGTATTTTATCTCCATGTCCCATAAATTGAGCGACGTCAGCGACTACGTTTTTCGAAAGATTTAATTTAATACACGCCGTTGCTACGTGTTTGCGTAGAGTTGTTCCCGTCAATTTGTGCGGAAATTCGACATTTGATTCTACCGCGAATTTTCTCATGAGAATACACGCTCGGAGATGTTTGTGTCGTATTTTGTCAGTTGAAGGTATGCCGAAAACAAACGGATTCGCTGAACGGACACCAGCTTCTTTTCGATGCTCCAAAATCTTTTTTACGCAGTGCAGTAAATCAGTGGATAAAAGTACGGCTACCGTACGATTTAATTTTCCACGAATTGTAAAGCGTATATAATTTTTCGCTAGTTTTTGACTTTCCTTCGACATTCTTTTGATTTCATCGTTGTTAACACCTGCGTAGTTATTAAAATCGTCAATCGAAACGCGTTCGATTTCACCTGCACGACGCCGATTGAATAATTGGATTGAAGTGAGCGTTGATTCGGCCAAACTCATCCACGTATCGAAAGCGAACTTCCCGTCAGACATTCTTTTTAACGCTGATTGACGTTTGTTTTTTAAAAAATTATCGAATTTTTGTATGTCCGCGGTCGATGGAAGTTCAACATTTTTTCGTCTTTTTTGCAGCGTCATCGATTCGATCACCGGCTTGTTCACTGATGTAGTGATATCTTCGTTTAGTAGCTTCAAAAAATCTTCGGTCCGGTTTTTTTGTCTTTGATCTTCTTTTTTGATGCAATCGAATACGTAGAGATTCGCAACTTTTTTTAATAATGACCCGATGGAGTAGGCTGTTGCGGGGGTTGCGTAGGTTTTTTTAACTTGATCGTAGCCGGCGATCTCGCGTATGGCCGCTATAGCATCATCATAAAATTTCGGGTGATAAATCGAGGCTAAATCCGTAATTTCGGCGTTCATAGATTTCACCGAGTTCAGAAATCGACCGAGTAAACGCAGCTGTGCCCGAATCATGTCGTGTTGGTGCTGAAGACCACCGTACTTCATAGCCAACTTATTCCCGAATATAATAATCAGTCGGTCGTATCGAATAAGACGAACGACATCGTCTTCGCGTAAAATTGGGAAAATTTCGTGACGCAACATTTCCGAAGCTTCGCTGTGGATGCGACCAAGAATTTTACGTCCCGCGACTGATAGACAGCGAGTTTTCGAACCGTCATACGCGAAACATTTTTTGGCATGATGCCTAATATTCGTTTGGGAAAAGAAACCTTTACACCCTTGACAAACTCGAAAATGTGAGGCAGGTTTTGGCGCGTTAGCACTGGGCCTTCGGCAAACCATCAACTCGCCATCGTTGAAATTGTTATCGGTGTTATACTTGAACATACAATTTCTTCGAATGGTCTCGATAATCTTTAACCGCTCGGGGTTCCCTTTCGGCAAAACGATAAATTTTTTCACGTCTTCCACATCACTATGTTTTTTCTCCAAGTGGCGCGGTAATTTACTCTGAAGTGTGGAACAATACATACAAAATGCCTTTCTATCGAGACCTCGTTTCGAATTTGCCGTACGGACAAACATCTCCGAATCATCGCGAGTTGATTTTCCTGGCATATTGGCTGTTAGAGAAATTTCCAAAGATGCATTCGGCGTTGATTCGTTTTTGGGGTGACTTCGTCTCGATTGATTTATATCTACTACATCGTCACTGTCACTTGAAGAATTATCCGATGGAGGTGTATAATCGGATCCGTCATCATCAGATGACATTCTTGTCTCTTCAGGACCTTTGCATGGAGGAAATCAGGAAACGTCATAATAGGGAAATACTATATACAAATTATATTGTGATTTTCATCGTATGCGATTACAGTATGAAACTTCAACTTTGCCAAAGTTACGTGTTAATTTCGCAATCTGAAGTCTTGTAAAATCTCAAATAAGCTCAAACAAAAGAAAATGGAAAAATCGACAATAATAAATAATTACAATATGCATAATCGTTGGTACCTTTTGTAGGTGTTATTTCAGCAACGCCCACAGGCGATTTGGCAAATCTGTCACGATCAAAAGTTATGTTAGACTCTGAGGCCACTGTTTCCGAATCTTGATTTGTACCAATAACGTAAGTGGCATTATTTTCCAATACATTTTGCATCGAGATTTCGTCAGTTAAATTACGACACGTATCATTCCGATCATTATTACGCTCGTTCAAACTTGTTGTAAGCTCTCCAGATTCCGTAAAAATGGATATACCAGGATTTTCATGCGAGGAAGGAAATTGCGAATGCGACGATTCGTGTGAAGTTTCTGTCTCGTGTACATTGAACGTTTCGTTTCGAAATCGTGCTGCAGCATGCGAATGCGGTTCGTTAAGCGCTGCTTCAAAATATAGTGGTGTATAAATAAGATATATAATGACGATATACAATAATAACAATATATAATAACGAAGATAATCAAAATATATCAATAATAAATAAATGGATAAATGCTTTTATTGTAACACAGGATTAATTCGAGGAGGTTACCGGTGTTATGTGTTAGATCTGAGTTGGGTGTGCTGAACGTTATCGGTGCTTGAATAATTTCGTTTAATTCTCGATTTAAGCGTGTATTCAATTCAATTACATCTTCCGTCGATTCGAAAGATTCTACCGGCACTTCGATCGCATGATTGGTCGGTCCAACGAACGAAAAAGTTTCAGAGAGGCATTCGGGAATATATTCATCTATTAACTCGAGGAGTGCCGAATTATTTTGAAACGTAGAGTTGCCAGAAAATGACAAATGAGATGCTGAGGTGCACTCATCAGTTCTTTCAACGTCATGCTCCGTAGGTAACTCATCGAGTTCATCTCCTGCATCAGTTTTTGAATTATCGTATGCTCCTCTACGTTCTTTCTGGCTGTGTTTCTCCTTGTTATTATCTTAAATTAAGTATTTATGGCCGATATGAAAATTGCTCTGGAGATAATATAATTCTTCTCGTACTTTGGGAAATATCGTAAAGTTAAAGTGTTTGGTTAAAAAGATCATATTTTGCTAAAGAGAGAATTACCTTTTTGAATAGGCTGTTCCTCTTCCGTAGCATCGACAGTGTCATTTTTGCTTTCTTCTTTTTTTTTAATATGTTCGAGAATGCGTCTACAGGCTAATATCAAAATAAGAATGTTAATTGGCGTCGCACGCAAGCAGTTGAAGTTTTGGTACTTGTCAGGTCATTTTTCACGAAATGATGTATGCGAGGACTTTTAGCATATCGTTACGAATCCGAACAAAGAGCTATCTATCTCAAGTTTTCATAAAGCTACGAAACTAGAAATTGGTGACGCGACTGGTTTTACAATAGCAAACGAGAATATATTCAGTTAATGTAATTTTTGAAAATACAGGACTTGAGATTCAACGTTATTAGTATAATCTTACCGTTTTCGGCGATAATTTCTGCGTTATATCGGCCACCGTCTTTATATTTCGTTATGCAATGGGAACCTTTCATATACGTCACCTTATTTTTGTGGCAGATAAAATAAATGCCATCTTCAAAACGAACAAGAACGAACATTTTCGTGATTCGCGATACACGATGTGCCTCTCTCGGCGTCGAAATCGAAACTGGCAAGCGAAACCGTTGAAATACGAAGTCCAAACCGTTTTTTCCATAAAAATTGTACAATGTATATGAAATAAGCAAGAACCACTTGTCCCGATAACTACCGGTCCGTCGAAAGTTATATGATATACATATATTTAGGTATAACCATAATAGTATTCGTAAAACGATTTCGATTCAATAACAAAACATTCGTTTCGAAAAGGGCCGATTTAAAGTAGATTATTATATCCTTCTAATAAAAAGTTGATGGGGTCCCGAAGTTGATCCATGATCGAAAAAATGCGAAACATTTTTTTTGGTTCATTTTGACTACATTTTCCCAATCGTCGTCACAAAATCACGCCATATAGATTTATCGGAAGTGTTTTGAGACACTCTGGAGTAGACTTAAATAAATAGTTGATAGTTAAATGTCAATGGCCAATCCTTTCACCCGATGTTGAGAGTTAGCGAAAAAAACGCAATCGGGTATTGTATGGGAAAATTGGCGAAAACCGAAGGGCCAACTTTACAAATTTGCCAAAAATCGAAAAATCAAAATATCTTGATGAACCGAACGGCATTTTGAAGCCTCAATAATTCCAATGAGAATAAGCACAAATCAGGATGTCGATCTCAAACAAAAAAAAATAGTAAACATTTCAGTGAACCAAGTCAATCCGGAGAAAAACGGGGAAAAATTTTGGATTTCAAAAATGATTTTTCATGGTCCGTATTGATGTATTTTTTCCCGCTGATTATGGAACACGCAAATATTTCATGGAAAACCTAATATTTCCGTCCGAAAATGCGATAATATGAATTTTATCGATTAATTATTATTTTCTCATTGAAATATCGAGTTTTCGGGAAAAAGATAGTGGGTTTCGTGATTAGCGGAAAATTTCCGATCGACTAAGCTCCTGAAATATCGAAAATTTAGAAAAAAAAATGTCGACTCATTCTTCGCCACTTCTCCAGAAACGTAAAAAAGTCGAAACTTCGAAGGCTCATAACTACCTTTTGCTTCTCGATGCGTGCGAAAGCGAAAAAACCCACACAAAAAACCCCAACAGGACTTGAGATCCATCGTAACAGATGTGAACTTGACGTTTTCGGTAATAATTCTTGCGTTATAGCGAGCACCGTTTGTATATTTTGCTATCCATTAGAAACTTTGCACAAAACGCCACTCAGTTTTACTACAGATGAAATAAATATCATTTTTGAAACGAACAAGGACAAACATTTTGAGCCTTTTTGGTGCTCGTTGTGTCTACGCCTGTGAAGAAATTGAAACGGGCAAACGACGATGTTGAGCGTTCGAGTCCGGAACGCTTCCTTATAAAAATCGTACCACTGTGGCTATTCCTCGATAACCACCGACCTATCGGAAATCATATTATATGATAATCGCACCCGTATATCATAATTATATCTGTAAAAATATTTTGATTGAATAAAAATATATTCGTTTCCGAAATGACCGATTGAAAGCAGATTTTTTCATATACATATATGAAAAAGAATAATCCTAATTAAATTAAGACTAACGGTCAGCAGAAGAACTTTAGGAGGACGTTGCGATTTTGTATAGACGAATGAATCAATGAGCAAAGAACTTCCCGTATAAAACACGGAAACTGTTCTACGATCACTGTAATAAAATGGAGTAAGATAATGTCCGGAACCTTTTCTTTCCATTTTTTCACGTTCCGTTTAAACAAAACATCCACACGCATCAGAAAGCAAAAGGCAGTTACGAGCCTTCGAAGTTTCGACTTTTTTAAGTTTCTGGAGAAGTGGCGAAGAATGAGTCGACATTTTTTTTCCAAATTTTCGATATTTCAGGAGTTTAGTCGATCGGAAATTTTCCGCTAATCACGAAACTCACCATCATTTTCCCGAAAACTCGACATTTCAATGAGAAAATAATAATTAATCGATAAAATTCGTATTATTGCATTTTCGGACGGAAATATTAGGTTTTCGATGAAATACTTGTGTGTTCCGTAATAAGCTGGAAAAAATATAAGCATATTGACAAGCATTTTCATTTCTATAAGCGCACGTTGTTTCTACGCCAGCGAAGAAATTCAGCCATCGGTTGTTTTGAAGACGGAGCGTCCCAACAGCAACCAAAATATCTCATATTCTGAAAACTACCGCCGCTTCATTGTAAAATATACGTAGTTAACAGAAAAAAACTGTACCCTAAACGACCGGTAGTTAAGAATAAATTATTTAAAAAATTTGATTTGAGTCATTTCATAACTTACTTAATGTGAAGAATTTTTTTGTAATTCTGAAAAATTGATTTTAAAAAATATCATAACGAGAGTTTGGAGACATTCAAGAATTTCCAAAAAAATGAACGAACTGATGTAATGCGAAAAATATATTTTCCATATCATGTACATTTACACTGCAACTTTCAATACGTGCTTAGCCAGCCAAAGCGAGAAAATTTTCGACGGATGTGAAAAAGTGAATGCTTGGAGCACTATAGGGCAAACAATATTCAGTTTCGGACTTCATTTAATCCCAGCCTAAATTGCATTTGTTTATTATAAGGCTAGCAATATTTGCACCATTCAAAACCTCGACAAATGTGATTTTTCGTTGCGCTATTGGTAAAAAATTGTTTCATTTCAACTCCCTCCAAACATTCAAACTATTTATTTTAATACAGATAAAACATTCACTTTTTCATATCCGTCGAAAATTCGTCGTCATTTAGGGTACAGTTTTTATCTGCTAACTACGTATATTTTAGAATGAAGCGGCGGTAGTTTTCAGAATATGAGATATTTTGGTTGCTGTTGGGACCGCTCCGTCTTCAAAACAACCGATGGCTGAATTTCTTCGCTGGCGTAGAAACAACGTGCGCTTATAGAAATCAAAATGCTTGTCAATATGCTTATATTTTTTCCAGCTGATTACGGAACACACAAATATTTCATCGAAAACCTAATATTTCCGTTCGAAAATGCAATAATACGAATTTTATCGATTAATTATTATTTTCTCATTGAAATGTCGAGTTTTCGGGAAAATGATGGTGAGTTTCGTGATTAGCGGAAAATTTCCGATCGACTAAACTCCTGAAATATCGAAAATTTGGAAAAAAAATGTCGACTCATTCTTCGCCACTTCTCCAGAAACTTAAAAAAGTCGAAACTTCGAAGGCTCGCAACTGCCTTTTGCTTTCTGATGCGTGCGGATGTTTTGTTTAAACGGAACGTGAAAAAATGGAAAGAAAAGGTTCCGGACATTATCTTACTCCATTTTATTACAGTGATCGAAGAACAGTTTCCGTGTTTTATACGGGAAGTTCTTTGCTCATTGATTCATTCGTATCAGGAAAAATTATTTCGAACCTGAAATATGTCTATTATAGCAATTATACCCAATTAAAAGCAATTTAAACAGAATGTGCTAATTATCCAGTCTTAAATTTACTGAATTCATGTGTCATCAAGACATGGACTTCTACCAATATTGAAAAAAGGTCTTAAAAAAACTATAATATAAAATTTATGAAGGAAATCAAAATTTTTCTAGTTTTGTATTCGTTCTGTTTTTAACTATCCTATTTGTATGAGCGGGTGTGATTTTGGTACTTTAGAAATAATGGTGAATAAAGTTCAATCGTACAATGCCAAAAATATAGAACAAAATTCACTATCTACCGCGGAACGCCGCGATTTTCGTTGAAGTCGAATGATGTAAACTTTCAAGTTCATAAATAACATGTAATAGTAGAAGTGCAGAAAGGATAACTTACCGTCAGAAATGCTATAAATATCTGGACAAATGATATATGTGTGAAATACTGAACACGGTAATTGCTATTAATAACAATATTAAATAGTTAGTATCAAAATGTTAAAAAACAAGTATAAAAATATTCAGGAGTAGAATAATATGTAGCTATGGAAAAAATGAGACGATTTCAGATAAGTGTGAAGGTGCCAGCCCGAGCCGAAAGCGTAGACTGGCATCATACTCCTTTGGAAACGTGTTTCGTCCCGTACCGCACGCTATATTTTTTATATACTTCTCTCATAAAATTGATGAGATCTGACGGCTGATCTCTGATCAAAAAAATATCGCCCGATTGTTGCTATTTCATTCATCCCCTGATTGGTCGGTGAAAAAAAAATGAATTTCGTGGCAAAATTCCGCTTGCCACCTGACGAGCGCGTATGTTTTGTTTTTAATTGAATTTCATAGTTACCGGATCTTTACAGATTGAATTACATAAGACACTGAGGCGCTGCAGCGCAATCGTGGGATCGCTCGTTTCAGCGCGAGTTCCCATTCCTAATTATCTATATTAAAGCTGAGAGTTTCAATGTTTGGAGCCCGTTGGAAACGGACAATTGTCGACCAATAGTGCATCAAAAAACCATATTCCTCGATGTTTTAAATGTCGCGAATATAGCGAGCGTCATAAAAAATAAATGTAATTCAGGCTCGAATTAAATTAAATCAGGAATTGAATATTTTCCGCCTTGGGGCAGAAAGTATTCACTTCTACGCATCGATCTGAAATTCGCTCGTTCTTGATGGCTAAATAAGCATTCATTCATATCATGAATTTCAATGAAATTCAGTAATTTCATTGAAAATACTTGAATGTTTCCAAACTCTTGTTACGACATGTAAACGAAACCGCTTGCAGCCGGTAACTTTTCACAAGTGATAACAATCCATTATATCAAAGAAATTATGAATAATTTGCAAATGAACTTTTTCGAATTACAAAAAAATGGTTGTCATCAGATAAATGATAAAATGATTTTCATTATTATTTTTTGTAATTTCTTTTCAACTATTGGTTGTGTAAGGAACAGTTTTGTTCTGCTAATTGAATCTATTTTATATAGACCTACGATACTTGTTAATACATGTCATCTGTTGGTTGTTGTTAGGACAGCTCGGTCCTTAAAACAACCGATAGTTGAATTGTCTTGACAACCATCGCAAGTCGCTATTTCGATTTTGTACGAGTTGAAAATTATCGTAGACCGTAATTTGATACTACATTTCACTCTTGAATGTTCAAACAATTGTTTTTGCTATTTAAAACTATACCTTCATTGCCTTCAAAAAAAAATCTATACCTTCAAAAAGTGATCGAAACAGTCGCCATAACCGCCATACTATACCTTCATTGCCTTCAAAAAAAAACATATACCTTCAAAAAGTGATCGAAACAGTCGCCATAACCGCCTGTCTACAAATAAATACATTCCCTTTTAAGAAGCATGTTTGTCAGGACGGTCCTGGTAAGCAAGAAATGTTTGGAAAAATCACCTCTGTATAAAAATTGATCATTGTCAGGACATGTCCTCACATCATACATAATTACGGAAATATTGTCAGGACCGTGCTGATAAGCACCCAGTGTCCCGAGAACATACGATACGACACTGAAAATGTTCTGAGAGCAACCATTTGACAAATATATATATATATGAGGCATTCCACACCACTTTCGCCACTTCTGAACGCAACGCCTTTCAGTTTTTTTCAAAATGTCACATATTTTTATTATATATTTTTTGCCCTGTAAGGGGCTCGAGCACAATGGTCCCGATTGAGTGCACGATAACACTCCAGATTATCATCATCATCATATATTTTTCGGGCCGATGAAAACCTCTCATGTTTCTTTTTTTCAAATTTTTTCGACGACGCGTTTTCGAAATATACTTTTTAATATTTGACTTTTTTTCAAATGACTATAACCTTGCGAAAATTGCTCCGTTTAGATTGTTTTTCTTTTTGATAATTTTTAGTTTTCAAATGTTCTATCAAGAGAAAAATATGATTTTAATTTAAATCATTGCCTTTTTTGATTATTTATCGTTTAAAGCAAACAATTTTTTTTCTCAATGTATGCCCCTTTGATTTTTTGCTAAGTTCTCAAAAAAACTTCGATACATATAATAATTTTTTTAATTAGTACGTTCGTGGGAAATTCTCATTATTTGTAATTCGAAAATTTTTATGTTGCAAAATGGTATGTTCGGACTTAATTTTTCTTGAGTTTATACTTGGACGATCAGTTTTTTCGATTGAAAAAATTGTTCAATAAATATTTTCATCAATTAACTCATCTTTATTCAGATTAGTTTTGAATTCATTCAATATTTGTTCCATGTTTTATCATAGAACGATGTTATAAGCTATTTGGAATGAAATTTGTGTTAAAATTTCTATAATTAACAAAACTTCAATTTGTACGCTTAAAAAAGAACTTAGCAACGTAAGCAATAAGTAGTTAAAACGGCAAAATATTTAAAGATTATACAAACATCCAAAAATATCAGTAAATAATATAGTTGAAGAGAATTAAATTCAGTTCATTATGTAGTCAAGAGATTATCTACTTATGATGTTTTCGATGGAATAGTAGTGGTGCGAACTTTAAAAAAAAAACTTCTGACTAAACTGAATAATTATCAGAATTTTTTTCAAAATTAAATAAAAATCAAAGTGCCGTACATTCTGGAAAAAAACTGTTATTGCATTCAACCAAAAATAAGCAATAAAAGCAATGATTACAATTAAAATCATTTTTTTTTTTGGGAAAATGTTCAAAAACACAAATTGTTTTAAAAAACGATACAATTCATGCAATTTTTGCAAAGATATGAGCAATTGAATAAAAAACCTCACATTTTGACAAACAGTATATTTGAAAAACGCGTGGTCGAAAAAATTTGGAAAAAATCATGAAATAATTTTTCATTGGCCTTAAAAAGATATAAAATTCTGTAAAAAATTAGATGAGGTCGGGTTCAAAAGTGGCCGAAATGGTGTGGAAAACCTCATATAATATATTAATTATGATAGGTAAAAAAAAGATCCATTTTGTTTTCTCATCTGGTTATGATAAAAAATTGATTGCTTAGTACCTGAAGAAACACTAATTTAAATTTGAGCACTTCATGTTAATGTTAAGAGACCCTTAATGGCAAATTTTTTATTTCTCACGTGAATAACATGTGAAAATCTTTCATCATAGAATTTTCTTTTTTTCTCTTTTTATTCATTATTCATTTTCGAAGTTCCATGTTCTATGTCTTTGAGAAAACTTTGATTTTTCGTAAGTTTATACCGTGAGTTCCAGAGTAGGACATATTTTCTATCTAAAGCTTTTGTTTAATTAAAGATTTCCGTAAATTTTCTCACAAGTTAATTTCGTTTCTGCAATAAAATAATTTTTCATATACTTATTTCAATCAGACATGGGAAATTATCAAAGTCGGGAAAAGAAAGAGAAAGAGGCAGAAGAGGAAAGAAAGTACGTAGAAGGAGAATATGAAAAGAAGAGAAAAGAGGAAGAGGAGGAAAAAAGGAAAAAAGAAGAGGCGGAAGAAAGGAAGAAAGAAGAGGAGGAAGAGATTAAGAAAGAAGAAGAGAAGAAAAAGAACGAGGAGAAAAGAAAGAAAAAAGAAGAAAAAGAAAAGCGCAAGATGCAGCGGCAGCTGGTAGCGCTGCAGCTGCAACTGCAGCAACAGCAGTCGTTTTTGCAGCAGCAACAGCAGCAACAGCAGCAGCTACAATATGGCGCACCGCTGGCTCTGCCGTACGCGCATGGGGGGTTTGAAGATGACCTCATTATGCGTAAGTTTTTGTTTATTGTTTCCTTAATTGCTCATTGTTTGTATATACTAAGCCCAGAAACAAGAGTACATAGAAAAAATCCCGAATGTTTAGCTCATTTTAAAGATCGTATCTCTCCAAAAAGTGGTTGTAGAGAGATAAACAAAAAAGGAAATTAAAACTTAGTGCTTATAGTATTCAGATCTTAAGTCGAAATATGCTTGTCGTCGACAATATTCAAATGATCACAAAAAACATAATAAAACAACAATTTTTTGAATTTTGCTCATGTTCGAACAATTAATTTGTCGAGATTAATGGTCGTGCAGAAAATTATCCCGATATATTAAACAGATCATCCTATGTAATCGATTTCTTTCTGTCAATTGCAGGGCGTCGAAGATCTGCCGGACGGAGCCGGGCGGCGTGGTACCGGCGAAGAGGTGCTCCGTACAATCCGCGCCATTTTTTTTTTAAAATAAATAAATAAATTATTAAAATAAACTAAAATAAATACATAAAAAATGAAACAATAACAATAAAACAATAAATAAATAAACGAGTTCATTAAAACGTAAAACTACAGCTTATTTTTTTGCCCATGATTTTCCATTGTTGAGCGTTGAGCTCGATACTTTTGTAAGCGATGTGCCGCAAAAGTTTTTGCTACTCGATACAAAAGTATCGCGTATCGAGAAAAATTTCGCTACTCGATACAAAAGTATAGCGTATCGAGGAAAATTTCGCTACCCGATACAAAAGTATCGAGTATCGAGAAAAATTTCGCTACTCGATACAAAAGTATCGAGCTCGGAAATGGCTCGATACTTTTGTAGCGAAGTAGCGTAAAAGATTTCGCTACTCGATACTTTTGTATCGAGTATCGCGAAAATTTTCGCTAATCGATACAAAAGTATCGAGCTCGGAAATGGCTCGATACTTTTGTAGCGAAGTAGCGTAAAAGATTTCGCTACTCGATACTTTTGTATCGAGATACAAATAGCGCACGATACAAATTTTGGACATCTCTGCTTCTCACGAGTCTGTTTTTCTCAAAAAAACACACGTGTTCAAAAAAATATCAACGGACCGAAAGCGGAAACGCATGAAGATTAGAAAATGCATTCCGACGAAAGGAAGTAATATGAGATGCCGCAACCTTTCGAGGACCACTTATCTGGCGACTCGTAGACGCCATGGGTAGATAGGGAACATGAACATTTTTAAGTACCAAAATTCCACGAAAACCAAATCTCAAATATTTCCACGATCATAAAACTTTATGCAGCTGCTCTTCAAACGAAACACTTTTCAAATATTCTCAACATCGAAATATTTTTCTTTTAACAATAAACAATTTAAACAGACAAATGAAATCTCAATGTTAAAATAAATAAATTAATAATTGATAAATAGTAATGAGGAAACAAAATAACAACGAAAATAATAGAAAATTCATTTGGAATAATTATAACAATCGAAACGGACGACACGAAAAGAAAATATATGTAACGCTATTAAATAAATTTGACATTAAGAGACATATGAGGTAAATCGCAAAACAAATGCTAATACGTTTGAAATAACAATAATTTGACAAAGATTGAATAATATTATAAATAAAATATTGTATTCAATAATACGCATAAGACGTAAGTTGTGAAGGGAAGATGGGCCTTCCCAAAGCAACATCTTTGTCCGTCAGGGAGGGGCGAAACCCACCTACGCGACAAAGATAGGATAACCTATGTGGAGGGGAGTGTGCGCTCCCGAAGCATCAGGCCCTTTAGTTTAAGAAAAGAGAAAATCAAGATGAAAATGGACCATCATTGGTTGAACCTTTCTACCACTTAAAATTTCGGATCGCCTATAAACCGAAATGATAAAAAGACGCGCAGAAGGAAAATCAATGCAGAAGAGAGTCAGAAAAGCAGAAGTGAATCAGAAAGCAGAAGTCAGTTAAGAGCAGAGAAGAGTTTTCAAACAGTGAATAGTAAAATCAGAAAGTTGCAGAGTCAAAAGAAAAGTACCGAGTCCAAATAATAAAGAAGAGACCGAAATTAAATAAACTCAAAGAAATAAGAAAAGATTAAAGTAATAGAAAAATTGAATTTAATAGAGAAAATATTCAAAGTTTAAAGTTGAAACTGAAAAGTATTAAGTCAAAGACGAATTAAGAATTATTGAAGTTATTTCGAGAAACTGCGAGGTCAACGAAAATTTTCACTCTTTCGACTGACCGATATCGTTCTACCGTCTTCATCGTTATCGAACTGTAAGTCCACTATTTGTTTTATTTGTATATCTTTAATTTGTTTTCTAAAATACAGACTCTTTGAGTCAGATTAAATCCAACACGACGTTTCCACATTTATTTGCACTCCTCAATTAAAGACTCCCATCCAGTCTATTGGAGAGGCTAGGGCAAAAAGGGAACGACCATTTTTTTCAAGGTTTCTTAACCTTGAGTGCGTCTTGACGTCACATTTCATTGTGGACTCGTCAGACCGACGTCACAAGATATTACAAATAAAATAAATAATGGACTTACAGTTCGATAACGATGAAGACGGCAGAACGAAATCGGTCAGTCGAAAGGGTGAAAATCTTCGTTGACCTCGCAATTCCTCGAAATAACTTCAATAATTCTTAATTCTTCTTTGACTTAATACTTTTCAGTTTCAATTTTAAACTTTGAATATTTTCTCTATTAACCCTTACTTGCCACACTGGGTAATAAAATACCCCAGGTTTTTTTTTCTTAATATTAAGTACCTAATCGTTAGGTAAGTGGCCTATAGTGACATCTGTCAATTGTTGGAGAGTGTGACTAACTTTTAGGCCCAATAGCATTACGTTAAAGCAGTTAGTATGTCTTAAGCAGGCGTCAAAAGTCGCGTGGGGTAGAAGACCACCCCAGTGTGGCAACCTTTTCTGAAAAACCTTTTGCTACACAATTTTTTTTCCTGTACTAACACATTAGACGAATATTCAGTTAAATTTTTAGCCAATTCTATCACGGAAAAAAAAAGTTAAAAATTTTTTTTTTTCAATTGCCATTTTCCGACTTTTTTCAACTCTGACATTTTTTAAATATATTTAAGTGAAATATTCGGCTTTATACCCTATATCATCTTTCAGAGTAAGCTTTTCATATGTTCTAAAAAAAATTTCAAGGAAAAATAATCGAAAGTTTATATTTTATAACAGTTTTTGTCGCTGGGGTAGAATCTTACTCCAATGTGGCAAGTGCGTGATTTTACAGAAGTTCGGCAAGTAAGGGTTAATTTCAATTTTTCTACTACTTTAATCTTTTCTTATTTGAATTTATTTATTTTCGGTCTCTTTCTTATTATTTGGACTCGGTACTTTTCTTTTGACTCTGCAACTTTCTGATTCTACTATTCACTTCTCTGTTCTGACTCTTCTCTGGCTCTTCTGATTGATTTCTGCTTGATTTCTGCGTGGATTTTCCTTCTGCACGTCTTTTTATCATTTCGGTTTATAGGCGTTCCGAAATTTTAAGTCGTAGAAAGGTTCAACCAATGATGGTCCATTTTCATCTTGATTTTCCCTTTTCTTAAACTAAAGGGCCTGATGCTTCGGGAGCGCATACTCCCCTCCACATAGGTTATCCTATCTTTGTCGCGTAGGTGGGTTTCGCCCCTCCCTGACGGACAAAGATGTTGCTTTGGGAAGGCCCATCTACCCTCCACAACTTACGTCTCATGCGTATTATCGAATACAATATTTTATTTATAATATTATTCAATGCTTGTCAAATTGTATATCGTTATTTTAAACGTATTAGCATTTGCTTGGTGGTTGACCTCATATGTCTCTCAATGACAAACTTATTTAATAGCGTTACATATCTTTTCTTTTCGTGTCGTTCGTTTCAATTGTTATAATTATTCCAAATGAATTATCTATTATTTTCTTTGTTATTTTGTTTCCTCATTACTATTTATCAATTATTAATTCATTAATTTTAACATTGAGATTTCATTTGTCTGTTTAAATTGTTTACTGTTAACTAAAAAATATTTCAATGTTGAGAACTTGAAAAGTGTTTCGTTTCGTTTGAAGTGCAGCTGCATAAAGTTTTATGATCGTGGAAATATTTGAGATTTTGTTTTTCTTGGAATTTTCGGTACTTAAAAATATTCATGTTCCCTATCTACCCATGGCGTCGACGAGTCGCCAGATAAGTGGTCCTCGAAAGGTTGCGGCATCTCATATTACTCCCTTTCGTCGGAATGCATTTTCTAATCTTCATGCGTTTCCGCTTTCGGTCCGTTGATATTTTTTTGAACACGTGTGTTTTTTTGAGAAAAACAGACTCGTGGGAAGTTTACATATAGAAAATGTTTATAAGAGTCTAGACATTTTGTGTGCTCTTGTAACGATATCTAAAGAATTTCTCGAAGAGAGAAAAAAAAGAAATACGGAGTTTCGACGGACGTCACAATAATTAGTAAAAATCGTAGGAATAATAGATAAATGTAAATGTTCAACCTAGGTCTTTAATTTACATTCATACCGCATTCATACTTCGTCGGAGTTTGTTTTATTGATATTTTTTGTCTCGTGTTTCGTCAGTTCGTCGTCTATTATTCGTGTTACTATTTCTTGTATGTCTCGTAGTGTCCTGTCTGATTGTGTGTCCAGTAATGTCAACAATTGCGCTAATGCATTCTCGAGCGTAGTGTCGTTATATTGTCGTTTCCGTAGGGTTGGGATCGGTACTTTTAGGATTTTTGGGGTTTTCGGGATCGTAGATTCTCGCCCAATAGGTTGGTTTTACTGATTTCAAATGGATGTCGTAAGTTTCGAGATTTTGAAAATGTGGGTTAATCAATAGCTGTATCTCGCATTCAGCTCCATTACCTATTCGTTGTATTGGATTAATTTGTTTGCATATATACAAAGAATTCATCGGTTTGCAATTTACTAAGTTATGTAAGCTAAAGTAATTTTCGAAATTCTCTGCAGTCGCTGTGAAAGATTATGCCGGTTTGATAAATGCGAAATGTGTAACTGACGGGGTCTGACGCATTGGGACGCATGTGTTCGTACAATTTAAACGGGGTTCCGCAGAAACGGCGAGTTTTCCGCTGGGGTGTTAGCGTTCATAACAGCTGTGTGGTATCTGCAACATGTGCCATTTTGATTTCGTCTATGTGTACTACTTTTGTTTTGTCATTGTCGATTTGAAGTCTAATGTTATTATTGTTGAGTATTTCCAAAATGGTGTATGGCCCGGTGTAATTGGGGTCTAATTTTCCTTTCCGAGGTTCTTTTAATAAAAATACTTATTGTCCGGTTTAGAAATTTCGAGTTTTTGTTTTCCTGTCATAATATCGTTCCGTGCGTTCCTTTGCCGCTAACTGCTTTTCGCGTGTCAATTGTCGGATTTCTTTTAAATTTCTGTGTAGTGTTAGCAGATAGTCGTCGTATGTCGCTATTTTTTCAGGAGGTGGGAATTCGGATGGTAGTGAGGCTGGTTTTCCGAAGACTAATTCGTATGGTGTGTGCCCTGTGCTTTCGTGGACACTTGTGTTGTGGGAAAGTGCCGCGAATGGAATTAGTTCGTGCCAGTTCTTGTCCATGTCGATATAATGTTTGAGGTATTCGACGAGACTGCGATGGTTTCGCTCTAACGCTCCGTTGGACTGTGGATGGTAGGTTGTCGTTCGGTACTGTTTGATTTTGAACGGTTCTGCGAAAGATGCGAATAGATCTGACATGAAGTTTGTACTCTGGTTGGAGAGTATCGCGCGGGGTGCGCCGAATGTCGTTATAAAGCTTGTTGTTAGTGCTTTGGATACATCGCGAGCTGTTGTTTGTTTAAGAGGTACCATGACGCTGAATCTGCTGAATAGGTCGATGATCGTGAGGATGTATTCGTGACCGTCTTTTGTTTTTGGAAGAGGTCCGACGATGTCTATTGCGATTTTCTCGAAAGGTTGAGTTGGCGTGTCCGTTATTATCATAGGTGCTCTATTTTTTACGCGAACGCGTTTGTTCTTTTGACATTTTTGGCAGGTTTTAATGAATTTCGCGACGTCTGCCTTCATGTTTTTCCAATAGTATTGAGCGCCTATGCGTTTGTGAGTTTTCGTGATGCCTTAACGTCCTCCGATTGTTGATTCATGTGCCTACTTCATTATGGATTGTCGATGTAATTTCGGCGGTACCGTGATAATTCGTTCGCACAACGTTATTCGTATTTTTGGCTCAACCGTGATTTGCTGGATGTAGGTTTTGATGTTGTCCCAGAGAAATTGATCGATGATCTCAGGATCGTTGGCCAGTGTGCATGATTC